>OX387254.1:932814-950314 GCA_947562095.1 Branchellion lobata
AACTCCGCTTTAGTCGGAAATGGAGTCGTTACCTTTGGCTCTTTTACGCATCCTTCCTTGTTGCCCAAAAGGCTACAATGGACAGACTGTCTTTTTTGATCTTCCACCCATCCACTCTTATCAGTTTGTCTTCCACCCATCCACTCTAATCAGGTTGTCTTCCACCCATCCACTCTTCTCAGTTTGTCTTCCACCCATCCACTCTAATCAGGTTGTCTTCCACCCATCCACTCTTATCAGTTTGTCTTCCACCCATCCACTCTAATCAGTTTGTCTTCCACCCATCCACTCTTATCAGTTTGTCTTCCACCCATCCACTCTTATCAGTTTGTCTTCCACCCATCCACTCTTCTCAGTTTGTCTTCCACCCATCCACTCTAATCAATTTCCACCACCCCCCCCCCACCACAGCCACTATCATCATCATCATCATCACCACCACCACCACCACCGCCACCACCACCACCACCACCACCATCACCACCACCACCATCACCTACTTTTTGGTTCGTCAAAGAAGGTTACTTTGGCGTAGTCATAGTCCTCCTCCCTTTCATTCCCTGCCGGAGTGAGGATCATGTGTTGGCGAGGGGCAGAGGAAGTCAATGAGCGCTTGCAAAGACTCACAACTGATACTGGCTGTTGTGGCGCTCAACAATTATTCACGGCGTCTTAGAGACAAGTATAATAATGAAAATGAAATAATAATAAAATAATAAAATAAATAAAATAAAATAATAATAAAACAAATGAATAAATAAAATAAAATAATAATAATAATTATTATTATTATTATTCTTATTATTGTTATTATTACGCTTGCACAGGTTACCGGTTGACCAAAGGCCTAAATTCAAACAGATATGTCTTGTAGCAAACATCCTTATAACTGGTCAACCAGCTTACTTACATGATCTTTCCTTCGTTCAGCACCCACATGAATAACTCAGACCCTTCCAATCCGGCCCCCAGTTGCATCAATAAGTTTTTTCAAACCTTTTCGCTCATCGCTCTTTCTACCATATTGCCTCTAACCTATGGAACTCTCTTCCACACAACCTCCACTCGTCAACCTCATTGTTAAGCTTCCGTAAACTACTAAAAACTCACTTTTACCAAAACCTTTCTCTAACCTAATCATTGATTGATCTTAAGCGCCTTTGAAGCAATCTAGTTTGCAAATTGTGCGCTATAACATGCGTCTAAATTTACTCCACAATTTACTCGTTCAATGCCAGATATAATTCCTATAATCTTATGATTTCTAATGAGTTTTTTTAATAAAAATACAATTTAAAATGAAATTTAAAAAATTATTTTTTTAAAAATTGAAATAAGAAATAAAGCAAGTGACTTCATCATTCTAACAATTCACAAGAACGCCAACACACGGGCAGCAAACAGACAAGCAACCAAACTTATAAACAATAGCTAAATTTTAATCACAACTTTGACAGCAATATTACAGATTTGAGTCAATATTGAAGAGTTACTAACTACTTTCCAACATAATCTTTTGTTTCATCAAGTTTGCAAATAATTAAAAAACAAATCAAATTGAATTAGATAAGATTAGATACAATACAATACAATACAATACAATACAATACAATACAATACAATACAATACAATACAATACAATACAATACAATACAATACAATACAATACAAAACAATACAATACAATACAATACAATACAATACAATACAATACAATACAATACAATACAATAAAATACAATACAATACAATAAAATACACTACAATACAATACAATGCAATACAATACAATACAATACAAACACGAATATTATTTTAGTGGTATTAACCCCGTAGAGTTTCGAGGCCAAGAGATAGATAAGGTTAGTCAGTATGAGGTTAAATAAAGTTAGAACAGGTTAGCTAAGATTAGATGAGGTTAGATAAAATAAGGCCAGATTAGATAAGATTAGATTATTTACTATAATGTTAGATCCGAAAGATTAACTTAGAGCACATAGGATTAGATTATTAGATTAGCACAAACCTTGAGAAGATTTTGGCGTAACTTTGTTATCATATTCGTAATCTTTGTTCGTTAAGGCGAGGCGGGAATTTGAAAAAATGAAAAATATATTTGAAATAAGAATAGATTTTGAGCTATATTTGTCACTGGAATTCATTTTATTTTAAAAGTTAATTTTTTTAAATTTAATTTAATACTAATCATTTAAGCAGCTCAATTAGGAGCCATCTCTCATAATATATGATGAAACCAATATTTTCAATTTAAACGCATTAAATGGAAGTAGGTGGAGTTAAGTGGAGTCACGAAGACTCACCATTGTAGTCAATTTCTTCGTCACCTGTCCAAAAAGCACGTGTCATTGAATCATCTTTCAAAATCATCCATCCATCTATCCACCCATCTATCAATTCATCCATCCATCTGTCTATCCATAAATCGATTCATCCATCCATCCATCTAACCATTCATCCATTCTTCTATTCATTCATCCATAAATCGATTCATCCATCCATCCATCTAACCATTCATCCATTCTTCTATTCATTCATCCATCCACTCATTCATCCATCCAGTCATCCATCCCCCAATCCTCATTTGTCTTTTCTTTAATCATCCATCCATCACTCATGAATGCTTCCACTATATCCTCCATTATTTCTTCCACATATTCGTCCTTCATTCACTCCTTCTGTTCCTTCATTCACTCCTTCTGTCCTTCATTCACTCTTTCTGTCCTTCATTCACTCCTTCTGTCCTTCATTCACTCCTTCTGTCCTTCATTCACTCCTTCTGTCCTTCATTCACTCCTTCTGTTCCTTCATTCACTCCTTCTGTCCTTCATTCACTCCTTCTGTCCTTCATTCACTTCTTCTGTCCTTCATTCACTCCTTCTGTCCTTCATTCACTCCTTCTGTCCTTCATTCACTCCTTCTGTTCCTTCATTCACTCCTTCTGTTCCTTCATTCACTCCTTCTGTCCTTCATTCACTCCTTCTGTTCCTTCATTCACTCCTTCTCTCCTTCATTCACTTCTTTTGTTCCTCGTCCACTTAATTCGTTTTTTTTTCTTTTTTTTTCATTCTTAAAACCGTTCACAGCCTCACGACAAATTGACAAAAATATTTAAAAAATCGAATGAGGCGCTACAAACACGATTAAAATTCTAATTTAAATAATCATTGAAAAATAATTTTTTTAAATGGTTCAAAATGAAAAAAATATTTTAAAATGTGAAAAGTGAGTGTAAGAACTTCACCTGCGTAATCATTCTCCACTCCATAGTGGTCAGGAACAACCGGAGCCGTTGTCATGGTGATTGTTGTAACCATGACAACAACGGTTGTGGAAAAAAACCAAAGATATAACTTCATATTAATCAAGTTTTGAAACTAATATTAAATTATATAATATTGTTTTTATCAGCTCAAACTTTTGAATTTTTTAAATTATGAATTAAAATGATCGAAGGTTTTATATTGACTGTTGTGATCGAAGGTTTTATATTGACTGTTGCAAGTGACATATAACAATTGCTCCTTGAAACGAGTACAAAATCAAAATGGCTTCACCCTTTTTAAGGCGATTTCTTATCAGAACTTCAATTACCCGAGATGACGATCGTTGTTGAGGAAACCCAGTGAGCTCATCGTTTCGACTTACGATGCATTTTAAAACTTGTTAAGGATACAACCCGCGAAATGGCGACTTGGCCATAGGTTGCGATGAAGGCAATTCCTTTGATGTTTTCTTGAAGGAATCCAACCTGGTGCAACACTCAACTTCCCACTCGCATATTCAAAAAAGTTCCAGCCCTCTTCGTCACTGAAGTCCAATTTATAACAGATTGATGGTCAGGGCAGGGGATATTTCGATGTTGACCATCTTCTTCTATAGTGTAACCTCAACTTTTTCCATCTTTCCCACTTAGCTTGACTTTGATCTCAACTTCAGTCACTCCATCTCGCGCACCCTTCAACCTTTTAATTTTCACATACAGACCATAAAACAGGTACGCCAATTTTTGATACCTTCTGCAGTTACTTTCACAGTCTCATAAGTCATCTCAGGATTGACCATTGCAACTCCTTGTTTGTGCTCTTCAATGTTCCTTTTTTTTAGTTGCAATCTCTTCAAAATCATGCTTTCAAAATTGTTCATCAAACCGACTACTGCAGTTCTTCTCGCGCCTGCCTTAATCCTTTGCACTGGTTACCGGCAGCCCAAAGATTCAATTTCAAATTAATCTGGTTCGTAGCAAACATCCTCACTACTGGTCAACCAGCTCATATGATCTTTTCGTCATTCGACACCCACATGAATCATTTAGATCCTCTCAATCCAGCCCAGTTGCATCAGCCAGTTTTCTCAAACCTTTTCGCTTATCGCTTTTTTCCCATACTGCCCCTTACCTATGGATTTTTTTCCATACAACTTTCACTTGTCAACTTCGCTGATGAATTTTCGTAAACAGCTAAAAACCCACCTTCGCCAAAAGATATTCCTAACTTGATCTTAAATTGATTCTAAGCGCCTCTAAGGCAACCTTGTTTGCAAACTGGGCGCTATAACGAATCATACTTCTTTCCTTTCTTCATCCATACATTATTAATCGGTCCAACAAACACTCTTTCCAACACAAACGCCACAACGAATGATTGAAACACATGACGATCCTATTTTTATCATTTGTTTTCCGCAAAAGATAATTGTTCCGAATGGTTTTGAGATAAACATAATGTCCTGATGATTACAATCCTTCATGTGACTTGGACCTCTTGCTACCCTCCTTACGTCTAAAACATTTCCACCTCTTTTTTTACATTTTTCTTCTTTTTTTTTGTTTGTTTTTATTTCACTCAGCTTCGTTCATTTCATACTTTTAAATTATTTTTTTTATTAAAATTCTTCAATTTATTTTTAAAATAAATGAATAAATAAATAAATGAATGAATGAATAAATAAATAAATAAATAAATAAATAAATAAATAAATAAATAAATAAATAAATAAATAAATAAATAAATAAATAAATAAATAAATAAATAAATAAATAAATAAATAAATAAATAAATAAATAAATAAATAAATAAATAAATAAATAAATAAATAAATAAATAAATAAATAAATAATAACTCAAAAAATGCTGCTTAACCACCTCGTCAAACATCAGCCTCAGCCTCGAGAATCGTAACAAATGTTCTTCCTCCTCGTCATTACTTTCCTCCTTCACCATTCCATCCGTCCTGTTCTCTTTCTTTTTTTACTTTTTTTCCTCTTTTCACTGTTTCTTCTGTTTCCCTTCTTCTTTCGTTTCACCTTTTCCTCTTCTTCCTCCTCCTTCTCTCCTTGTCATGAGCTGCCTCGATAAAAGGAGGTTTCAAAGAGGCAGAATTTATGCCACTCTGGTGTGTTGCTTGTGAGGCGCTGAGTGGTTGTAGGAGCCAGAGGAGTCCAAAAGGCTAGCCTATGCAAGTCCTCACTTAGCAAGATTGATCAATTATTCAGCTGTCTCTCAAAGCAACTGCCCTCTTCACAGAAGATGGCATATTTCCTCGTGCCAATGGACCAATTTTGATTCCAATTAATTATTTTGATCGGTTAAAATTTTGAATGATTTCATAAACTGATTAATTGAATAATGGGTTTATTAATGTTTAAATATTTTCAACTTTTTTACTATTTTTTTTTAATTAATTTTATTTTGACAATTTTTATGCTCAGAACCAACCATGAGTTGCGGCTTGAAAGATTCAAAACAAGTAACGAGCTCAAGCAGCTGACTGGAAGTTATTTAAAATTCAAAAAATAAAGTTTTCAAGTAATTTTCCACTTTTTTAATCTTAAAAAAAGTTTTTGTAGCGCTGAATGCAAACTGTTCAAAAGTGCCACTCCTCCGAACACTACAACGGGAGATACGCATTTATGTAAATCGATCGTGTACCTCTGCTTAGGCTACCAATTCTCGATGCCACCACACACTTCCAAAGGGTTCCAGACCTTTCCAAAGGGTTCCAGACCTTTCCAAAGGGTTCCAGACCTTTCCAAAGGGTTCCAGACCTTTCCAAAGGGTTCCAGACCTTTCCAAAGGGTTCCAGACCTTTCCAAAGAGTTCCAGACCTTTCCAAAGGGTTCCAGACCTTTCCAAAGGGTTCCGACCTTTCCAAAGGGTTCCAGACCTTTCCAAAGAGTTCCAGACCTTTCCAAAGGGTTCCAGACCTTTCCAAAGGGTTCCAGACCTTTCCAAAGGGTTCCAGACCTTTCCAAAGGGTTCCAGACCTTTCCAAAGGGTTCCAGACCTTTCCAAAGAGTTCCAGACCTTTCCAAAGGGTTCCAGACCTTTCCAGAGGCTTCCAAACCTTTCCAAAGGGTTCCAGACCTTTCCAAAGGGTTCCAGACCTTTCCAAAGAGTTCCAGACCTTTCCAAAGAGTTCCAGACCTTTCCAAAGGGTTCCAGACCTTTCCAAAGGGTTCCAGACCTTTCCAAAGAGTTCCAGACCTTTCCAAAGGGTTCCAGACCTTTCCAAAGGGTTCCGACCTTTCCAAAGGGTTCCAGACCTTTCCAAAGAGTTCCAGACCTTTCCAAAGGGTTCCAGACCTTTCCAAAGAGTTCCAGACCTTTCCAAAGGGTTCCAGACCTTTCCAAAGGGTTCCAGACCTTTCCAAAGGGTTCCAGACCTTTCCAAAGGGTTCCAAACCTTTCCAAAGAGTTCCAGACCTTTCCAAAGGGTTCCAGACCTTTCCAAAGAGTTCCAGACCTTTCCAAAGAGTTCCAGACCTTTCCAAAGAGTTCCAGACCTTTCCAAAGGGTTCCAGACCTTTCCTTCTTTCAACTCCAGTTAATAACCACCGCTAGAATCCCAGCACAAGGCGCAGAATAGATGGTTCTCTTCATAGCCTCAGCGCCACACCTTCCTATCAAGGCATGGAGAAGACACGAGAAGCGGAAACTTGAAAGTTTGACAAAAAAAACCGGACGACCGTTAGGGCAGCAGCATATGATGGCATGTGTGGAGGAATGCAAGTATAATTGGCACACGGAGGCCATAAAAAGAATGTTTTTTGAATTCATTGGGGGGCTCAGGTCGTAAAATGAGGTGCAAGCTTGGGTGCTTCTAACAGATTGTCGAATTGTTTTTATAATCTTTCCTCAATGGTGTCTTATGTATGGGAGGTTTAGAGAGGAAGGATAATACAAACAACAACAACAACAACAACAACAACAACAACAACAACAACAACAACAACAACAAAAACAATAATAACAACAACAACAAAAACAATAACAATAACAAAACAATAACAACAATAACAAGGTATCATTTGAATGAGGGTTAATAAGAATGGAAAATGATGTAAACAAGGTTCATCTTTTTATATAAAAAATTCTCTCGTGAAAGTAAAAGTGAAGTAACCTAAGCACAGCCACAAATTCATAATTCATAATCCTGCCGACCACTGGACTTGAACTGGGAGTCGTTTCAAACCAGTTTTGACACCATTGGTGTGTGTGTGTGTGTGTGTGTTTGTGTGTGTGTGTGTGTGTGTGTTTGTGTGTGTGTGTGTGTGTGTGTGTGTGTGTGTGTGTTTGTGTGTGTGTGTGTGTGTGTGTGTGTGTGTGTGTGTGTGTGTGTGTGTTTGTGTGTGTGTGTGTGTGTGTGTGTGTGTGTGTGTGTGTGTGTGTGTGTGTGTGTGTGTGTGTGTGTGTGTGTGTGTGTGTTTGTGTGTGTGTGTGTGTGTGTGTGTGTGTGTGTGTGTGTGTGTGTGTGTGTGTGTGTGTTTGCTTTTGTCTTACTGAATTTTTCTCGATATTCTCCAATGCATTTTGCACTTGATTTTGAACTCCACTCACTCAAATTATTCTATTTTCAAAACGCCCAAAGTTTCGTTCGAATCTACTTTTAAAACTGAATTTTCGAATATTCACACATTTGTGTTTTTTCTCAGATTCCAAAGTTGAATAAAATTTCATCTCACGTTTCCGCATTCAGCGTACAAGCGTAGCACACTTCATTACCTTTATAACACCGCTAGCTTACCAATGAACGCTTACCAGGGGATCTTCACTTCTTTTTCTTTTTTCTCGGAACATTTTTCTTCTCCAACCAAAAATATTTCTGACTAAAATCTCCCATGACGTTCTCGGATTTTCCTTTCCACCATCAAACCCTTTCTTACCAATTTTCTTTTCACCACCCTCTCCCACCCTTCCACCACCTCCTCCCACCCTTCTACCACCTCCTCCCACCCTTCTAACACCTCCTTCTACCTTTCCACCACTCCCTCCCACCCTTCTAACACCTCCTTCCACCCTTCCACCACTCCCTCCCACCCTTCCACCACTCCCTCTCACCCTTCCACCACTCCCTCCCACCCTTCCACCACTCCCTCCCACCCTTCCACCACTCCCTCCAACCCTTCCACCACCACCAGCCAAGCAAGTGAATATGCTGTATCCAGAGCAGACGATCAAGAGGAAACAAGGAGGAAGCTTGGAACTGAATTGCTTCTTTGCCATGAAGGTTTCCCACACATTATTCTCCGCCATCCTATCGAAGAAAAACTTCTCATACCGTTCAATGCCATCAAACAACCATTTTTGTTTTTAGCTTCTACATTCAATGGCACCTCAAAACTCTTGCGCATTTCATTTTAGTCTACACAGACAGTCTTCTACAGATTCTACAAATAATTTCGTACTAAAAACTTTTCTCAACACTTTATTCCCAGACCATACTGGTTTTTTTCTAGTTTTAACCCAATCTATTTTGTGTTTTTTTATCATTACTCTGTCATAAAACTATAGAAATTAATGAATGGGCATCATTTACATTAATTAATTAATTAATTAATTAATTGATTAATTGGTCCGTAACGACGATCAACCCTAATTAATTGATCAATCATAGTGGCGTGAGTGTTATCGCTTCAAGACCCACACCTTATCGATATGCACAGATTATTTCGAATACACCACGCTCTAACGGATGGGCGTCTTCATTTATTTATTTAGTTTAATCATTTATTATAAATAAATTCCACTTTTAAAAGTTTGAAAAGTGAAAGAGAATAAACTTTTCTACAACATTATCAAGAAAAACGGGTTTTTAAGTTATTTTAAAGTTATTTTAAAGTCATTTTAAAGTTATTTGTTTGAATATAAAAAAATTATCATTGTAAATTGTTTAAGTGAATCCTGGGAGTAATTGTTGAGAAAGGCCTGCTTGAAATATATATATGAAAATTAATTTTTGAGAGTTGGTTAAAAATGATTGAGGCTGTAAATTGTTGAAAACTAACTTTAAATTTAATGCTGCCAAATATATCCCACTAATACATAATTACATTCATTAGCACTCAAGTGAATAATCAATTTGAAAGAATATTAAACAAAATGAAATATTAATTTAATAATAATTTAATATTAAATCAATATTAATTAAATATTTATATATAAATATAAATATTATTATAATTTTGAAACATACGCAGAGTTTTGACGTGTTCAGCAATCCGATAGTGTGGTTGAAGAAGCAGGGAGGGGAGGTGACAGCTATGAACCTCAATCAGAACATTGAAGCTCCCTTCCTGCAGCAGGAAAGGTTCCAGATCAAGTTCAACTTTTCATGTCCTCGCCACCGAGGAGGCATTGGTGGTGGTGGTGGTGGTGGTGGTGGTGGTGGTGGTGGTGGTGGTGGTGGTGGTGGTGGTGGTGGTGGTGGTGGTGGTGGTGGTGGTGGTGGTGGTGGTGGTGGTGGTGGTGGTGGTGGTGGTGGTGGTGGTGGTGGTGGTGGTGGTGGTGGTGGTGGTGGTGGTGGTGGTGGTGGTGGTGGTGGTGGTGGTGGTGGTGGTGGTGGTGGTGGTGGTGGTGGTGGTGGTGGTGGTGGTGGTGGTGGTGGTGGTGGTGGTGGTGGTGGTGGTGGTGGTGGTGGTGGTGGTGGTGGTGGTGGTGGTGGTGGTGGTGGTGGTGGTGGTGGTGGTGGTGGTGGTGGTGGTGGTGGTGGTGGTGGTGGTGGAAGAGATTGGATGGGTGGTAATGATGGTGGGATTGCTGGTGATGGTGGGATGGCTGGTGATGGTGGGATGATCAATGATGATGATTGGATGGGGGTTGGTGAAGATTGGATGGAAGGTATTGGTGAAAAAGCACTGAGGGGTGGTGGACGAGAATCGAAGAGTAATGAAAGGAGAATGGTGGGTGATGGTGTGAACAATGTGGTTTATAAAAGCCATGATTATACGAGACCTGAGAAGACATGGAGGGATGTGATGAAGAAGAAGAAGAAGACGATGGGAGTGAGAGGGTGGATGAAGAATGGACAGTGTGTGGTGCATGAACAGGTATTCATAAGAGGTCATTGGGGGGGGGGGGGGTGACTGGGATGCAGGGTGGGTGGTTTAATGGGTGTATAGTTTATGTGGGTAGGTAGGTAGCTGTCTGTGTAGTGGGTAGGTTAACTGGTAGTATAATCTAATCTAATCTAATCTAACTTAATTTAATCTACTCTACTCTAATCTAATCTAATCTTACAATTTATAGTGCACTGAGTCCACACAGTTCAAAAGCGCTATAGTGAGAAATTTTTCATAAAGTTAATTTAAATCGGCAAGATGAAGACTGAGAAAAAGATCAAATGTTTAAAGATAACCTTTCAGGAAATAGTACGAGTAGAGCAAACCATATCTATGTTTTTTGGTGCTTCTAATGGTTAATTTCATTAAGGAAAAAAAAATTTCTGATACGCTGAATTTGTCCTCGCAACTAACTACATGCGTCTGTTTTGTAGCTTTGCATGTTGTGGTTTGAGGAGTTGTTTCGTTTCATGTTTTTGTGTGCGTGTTTTGTTTCATGTTTTTGTGTGCGTGTTTTGTTTCATGTTTTTGTGCGTGTTTTGTTTTTGATTTAGTTTTTGTATGGCTGTTTTGTTTCTAAATTGTTTTTATTTATGTTTTTATCTGTGATTTTTTTCGTTTTTTGTTTGTGTGTGTGTTTGTGAGTGAGTGTGTGTGTGTGTTTGTGAGTTTGTGTGTGTATGTGTGTGTGTGTGTGTGTGTGTGTGTGTGTGTGTGTGTGTGTGTGTGTGTGTGTGTGTGTGTGTGTGTGTGTGTGTGTGTGTGTGTGTGTGTGTGTGTGTGTGTGTGTGTGTGTGTGTGTGTGTGTGTGTGTGTGTGTGTGTGTGTGTGTGTGTGTGTGTGTGTGTGTGTGTGTGTGTGTGTGTGTGTGTGTGTGTGTGTGTGTGTGTGTGTGTGTGTGTGTGTGTGTGTGTGTGTTTTAGGGCTCAAAAAGAACTCAATGAGTCAATCCACTTCAAACCAACAGTCACTCAACCAACCCAATCTAATCAATACCTTTGTAAGACACTGCTACATAGCGTTCCAGTACGTGATTGAAATTTCAAAGGCGCAAAGAAAATTAATGAAATGATTGTCTTGTTGATACTGTATCTCAGTGTTTTGTTGATACTGTATCTCAGTGTTTTGTTGATACTGTATCTCAGTGTTTTGTTGATACTGTATCTCAGTGTTTTGTTGATACTGTATCTCAGCGTTTGTTGATGCTGTATCTCAGTGTTTTGTTGATACTGTATCTCAGTGTTTTGTTGATACTGTATCTCAGTGTTTTGTTGATACTGTATCTCAGTGTTTTGTTGATACTGTATCTCAGCGTTTGTTGATACTGTATCTCAGTGTTTGTTGATACTGTATCTCAGTGTTTGTTGATACTGTATCTCAGTGTTTGTTGATTTTTGTTGACATCTTGAATTGAAAATTTTTATTAATATTTAAAGTAAAATTAAAAGTATTTTAAATTATTTTTTACTAATATTTTCAATGAATAACTGAATGTACACTTGTTATAGCGCATAGTTCGCAAACGAGGTTGTCTCAGAGGCGCTTGATTGTTATTTATAGATTTTTAAGAATATTTTGAATGATAATTCAAATGGGATTGTGGTGCAGACCTGAAGCAAGAGGATTCTGGTTCGTACGAGTGTAGAGTTGGTCACGGATCCACCACCATCTCCTCGCTTGAACACCAAGTTGTTGTGGAAGGTGCCATGGTGGTGGTGGCTGTTGTGATGGTGGTGGTGGCTGTTGTGATGGTAGTGGTGGCTGTTGTGATGGTGGTGGTGGCTGTTGTGATGGTGGTGGTGGCTGTTGTGGTAGTGGTGGTGGCTGTTGTGGTGGTAGTGGTGGCTGTTGTGGTGGTGGCTGTTATGGGGGTGATAGAGACGTTGGAAAGTATGCTGATAAGGTCGAAAATTATTTATTGAAATTATTATTATAAATTATCAAAAGTATGTAAAAGATTATGAAGGTGATAAGGGAGATAAGGAAGAGATGAACTGATTCAAGATGAGAGTACTATTGAAAAAAACAAAGTGGAACAAAAAAGAAAACACAAAAAGACAGAAAAAAATGAATTTTTGATAAGAATTTTTGAATTCACAGGTCCTCTGAAGGAACTTTTCCTCTGCGTTGATAATCCTGGCCACAATAAACTTTCATCATCGCCTGCGTCATCATTGACATCTTTTTTTCCTTCTCCAGCATCCTCTTCCTCCTCGTCTTCTTTCCCAACATCAGTTCTTTCTTCTTCATCATCTTCCTTTTTACCATCATCTTCTTCTTCTTCCTCTTCACCTTCTCTAAAGTTATTAGCTCATTGGTCAAGTCGAAGTAGAAAGGTTCGTCGGCGTGGAAGGCATGGTCATATAAGAAGCATCAGGTGATCCATTGGTGGGGGTGGTGGAGGGGTGGTGGTGGGGTGGTGGTGGTGGTGGTGGGGGTGGTGGTGGTGGTGGTGGTAATGGTGTCAGTGGTAGTGGTGGTGTTGATGGTGGTGTTGATGGTGGTGGAAATTTGAAATGGGGGAAAACCATCAAACGCTTTCAACTACCACCACAGGTATCAGAAACAAATGTTACATGCTCTACGTAGAAATGGCGATATAAATAAAAATAATAAAAATAATGATTATAAAATTAATAATAAAAATCATCATCATCATAAAATTGATAATAATAATAATAATAATAATAATAATAAAAATAATAATAATAATAATAATAATAAAAATAATAATAATAATAATATAAATAATAATAATAATATAAATAATAATAATAATAATAATAATAATAATAATAATAATAATAATAATAATAATAATAATAATAATAATAATAATAATAATAATATTAATAATAATAATAATAATAATAATAATAATAATAATAATAATAATAATAATAATAATAATAATAATAATAATAATAATAATAATAATAACAATAATAATAATAATAATAATAATAATAATAAATAATAATAATAATAATAATAATAATAATAATAATAATAATAATAAAAATAATAATAATAATAATAATAATAATAATAATAATAATAATAATAATAATAATAATAATAATATTAATAATAATAATAATAATAAAAATAATAATAATAATAATAATAATAATAATAATAATAATAATAATAATAATAATAATAATAATAATAATAATAATAATAATAATAATAATAATAATAATAATAATAATAATAATAATAATAATAATAATAATAATAATAATAATAATAATAATAATAATAATAATAATAATAATGATAACAATAATAATAATAATAATAATAATAATAATAATAATAATAATAATAATAATAATAATAATAATAATAATATTATTATTATTATTATTATTATTATTATTATTATTATTATTTTATTATTATTATTATTATTATTAATCATTATCATTACAATAACAATGATGACGATGACAATCGAATCAGAAACAAGAAAAAAAGAGCCAAGACCTTAAGACTACAGAACCATATTCCTCATCATCAACAAGCTAACCGGAAAAACAACAAAAATAATTTGATACTGATTCGTGGTTCTTTTAAATCAATCACCTGCGTTTCTTTTTCCGGTGCAAAAAACCCGGAAATAGGTGTTTTTATTGGTGGCCAAAACTTTACGGATCAATTTTCTATCGAAAAAAGGATAATAATTCTAGATGATGATGATGATGATGATGATGATGATGATGATGATGATGATGATGATGATGATGATGATGATGATGATGATGATGATGATGATGATGATGATGATGATGAGGATGATGATGATGATGATGATGATGGTGATGATGATGATGATGATGATGATGATGGTGATGATGATGATGATGACGATGATGATGATGAGGATGATGATGATGATGATGATGATGATGATGATGATGATGATGATGGTGATGATGATGATGACGATGATGAAGAAGTTGGAGGGGGTGATGATGATGATGTTTTGGGAGTGACTGCTCACACAAGCAAAGAGAAGTCGTTCAAGGAGTTTCAGCAAGTTGATGGGAAGTTGCTGCAGAGTCATGTTGGAAACAAAAAAAATCCTCCTCCTCCTCCGCATCATCATCACTCCCATTCTCTTCCTCCGCATCATCATCATCACCCCCATCCTCCTCCTCCGCATCATCATCACTCCCTTCCTCTTCCTCCGCATCATCATCACTCCCATCCTCTTCCTCCGCATCATCATCATCACCCCCATCCTCCTCCTCCGCATCATCATCACCCCCATCCTCCTCCTCCGCATCATCATCATCACCCCCATCATTTGCATCGTCATCATCATCCTCACCCCCAATCTTCTCATCATCATCCTCACCATCCTCGCCATCATCCTCACCATCATCCTCACCATCCTCACCATCATCCTCATCATTACCACCACCAACGTTTACAACTTTGCAAAAATTACCGCCTGTTTCTTGATTACTTTTCTTTTCCCTTGTCAAACTCATCATCATCATCATCATCATCATCATCATCATCTTCTTCTTCTTCTTCTTCTTCTTCTTCGTCATCATCTTCTTCATCTTCTTCTTCGTCCTCATCACCACCCTCGCAACCATCACAATTGCCTTTTTTTTCATTTTTATTCAAAACACCTCCTTCTTTGAAGCCTTACTCTCCGCTCACTTCAGCAACATCATCATCATCATCATCAGCATCCCCATCATCTTCTTCCTCCTCCTCCTCCTCCTCTTTTTTTTCTCACTCCTCCTCCTCTTCATCCGAGAGCATCAAAGGCCTGAGGAGACTGGGGTGGATGGTGGTGGCTTCTTTGAGGAGCGACAGCAACATCAGCAGCTTGAACCTTCATCACAAACGTCTCGTCTGCTCCTCCCACCTGTCCACAAGCCACTCCGCTGTGGTGACAGCCACCATCGAACAACACTGTGAGTGCTCTTGTGCCAATTGCATGTGTTATAAGCATTATGTTATCAGCGTTGCTCCGGGTTATCTCGTGTGTTATCATCATTTCTTTATCATTCGTTTGTAGGATTGGTATGAAACTTATGGTTATTCACGTGATTAATAATTTTGAAGGTTGTTGTTGAACCCCATGTCTTCAACCCATGAGGCCTCAAAGCCCTACTACTGCTGTTGTGGTTGTTGTTGTTGTTGTTGTTGTTGTTGTTGCCGTTATGGTTGTTGCTGTTATCCTTGTTTTTGTTTTGGTTGTTGTTGTTGTTGCTGTGATTGTTGTTATTTATGTTGTTGTTGTGATTGTTTTTATTATTGTTGTTGTTGTGATTGTTGTTATTATGGTTGTTGTTATGGTTAGTATAGTGGTTTTTTTGTTATAGTTGTTGTTGTTGTTGTTGTTATGATTGTTGTCGTCATTAGGGTTGTTGTTGTTGTTATGGTTGTTGTTGTTGTTGGTGGTGTGGGAGTAATCATTTTTGTTTTGTGGTTTTAAGTATTGTAGTTGTCTTTTTTGTAGATTTTGTTGTCATTTGGTGGTTTTTGTAGCGCTTATTGTTACTTACCTGTTGTTTCTTTGCGGTGACTGATATAAGTAGCCGATGGGAAGACACATCTAGTACCAAAAGGGGTTCTTCCCATGATAAGGCGTCAACGCCACAAGACTGTGTGGTTAAAAGGCGTCAACGCCACAAGACTGTGTGGTTAAAAGGCGTCAACGCCACAAGACTGTGTGGTTAAAAGGCGTCAACGCCACAAGAGTGTGTGGTTAAAAGGCGTCAACGCCACAAGACTGTGGGTAAAAGGCGTCAACGCCACAAGACTGTGGTTAAAAGGCGTCAACGCCACAAGAGTGTGTGGTTAAAAGGCGTCAACGCCACAAGACTGTGGGTAAAAGGCGTCAACGCCACAGGACTGTGGTTAAAAGGCGTCATAAGAGAGTTTCTATTCCACCATGTTTCTGCCTCCTTCCTTTGTTTTTGCTTGTCGTGTGCGAAACCATTAGAACTATTTTTTATAATAAAGGCTAATTTTTTGTATAGTGCCTATTGTTTCTACTTTTCAATTTCTTTCAATGTACAATGCGAATCTCTGCTAAGTTGACAAAAACTGAAACTGTGAGTTTGTGGTGGCTTGGATCGTCTGCCACCTACTTGACAACAGTGCTAGGTAGAAGAATTGTTTGGAAAATATAAACAAAAGATAATAAAATATTTGAAATTAGTTCCGTTTTGGCCGTGTTTTGGTCGTCATTAGGATCCTACAACTAATGGACGAATATTCCTCCGTTTTGATTCCTCAAGGGTGTCAAAGACTCACTTTTTCGAATTTTTGATAAATAAATAAATAAAAAAAATAAAAAAAATAAAAAAAATAAAAAAAATTAAAAAAATAAAAAAAATAAAAAAAATCAAGCTTTTGAAGTTTCAAAAGTGAATTTTTTTTTCAACACCAACAAAGCCATTTTTTGACATTTTTTTGCGAATTCCTCCAATTTTTCAAATAAATCGAAATTTGAGAAAAAACACAACAAATCAACTTTTGTTGTTGGTTGCCGCATATATTGGTTATTATTTTCAACTTAAGTATTTTTATTATTTTTTTATTATTTTTATTATATTATATACCATAATTATACTGAGGTATATGTATCTATGTAATAACCAAACTCAGCTACATAAAAATATATAAGTCAGTTATATAAAGAATATGCTCATATCTATGCATATATCAATATGAAGCGAGAGTGTTATATAAAGCATATATACTTATATATATTTATACATATATATGGAGCGGAGAGTGTTATATAAAGCATATATACTTGTATATATTTATACATCTATATGGAACAGAGAGTGTTATATAGAGAGCATATATATTTTTATATATGCATACATCTATATGGAGCGAGAGTTACCAGAGTGTTTGTGGGAGGGTGATGGATGTGAAGTATCGTCTCCTTTATAGGCACTAAAAGACCTCCTTTATGGCCACTGCATGGCCGCTGAAACACAACAACACTTCAACTAATTAATTTAGTCTTTGTTTTATTCCTTTTTCTTTTTATTCCTTGTTTTTATTAAATGTTACTTCCCAGTTTTACGTTTTTCTGTTTATTTTTATTTTCATTTTTTTGTTTAATTTTATTTTTTATATTTTTGCGACAACTT
>OX387254.1:955314-965314 GCA_947562095.1 Branchellion lobata
CGTTTGAAGAGTCGAATAAAAAATAAAACAAAAATAAAAATAAAAATAATAATAAATAATAATAATACTAATTATTATGACAATGGTTATTATTGCCATAAAAATATGAAATATAAATGCTTATAATACTAATACTAATTATTATAATAGTAATTATTTTCATTAAAATATAAATAATAAACACGATATTAAAATAATTAAACAACAATAATAATGATAAAAACCACTACTACTAATAATAATAATAAGAATAATAATAAAAATATAAATGATAATAAAAATTTTTATTTTTACTGAATATAAATACTAATTATCATTTTTATTTTTATAAAAATATAAATAATAATGATTAATATTCACATTTAAAAACAAAATCCATTAAAAAAAGAAGGAAAATGTATTATGGAGTGGAGAATAAATTAGACGCACAATGAAGAATAAAAAAAATAGAAAATAGGTGAGTCATAAAGTTGAGGATTAGGACGCCATGGCTAATACGATCCTTGCAATATGGTCAACCCTCACGAGCCTCGCTTCTCCGTCTGATGCATCGGCCGCAGCAGTGGTCAAACAAATGGGAGGAAGGATATATTGAATGTGTATTGTTGAGATGGATGGGTGGTGGATGGGTGATGGATGGGTGGTGGATGGGTGGTGGATGGGTGGTGGATGGGTGGTGGATGGGTGGTGGATGGGTGGTGGATGGTGGGCGGTGGTTGGTAAGTGGTGGATGGGTGGTGGATGGGTGGTTGGTGGGAGATGGATGGATGGGTGGTGGGGGATGGATGGGTGGTAGATGAATTAAATGATGAATAGAAGAATAAGCTAAGTTAGTGTTATAATTGTCAATGTGAGAATGGCCTCATACAAACCAACCCTCGATGGTATGACTATGCAAGATACAAAAACCTTGCCAGACGAAAAAGAAAACGGTGTTTGAAATGAAGCTCTACATAAGCAAGATTTCGATACGTCATTTCCGTAACTACACTCTCGTGGCAGAGAACCCCGTAGCCACTAGCAACCACACCATTCAACTCAAACAGGCCAAAACTCCTGCCATGAGTCGGTTTCGTGATTTATTGTTTTTTTTCTTTTTTTTCGAAGGTTTATCACGTTATGTTTCCAAAAATTGTTCATTAAAGTTATAATTTTTTGAATAATAATTGTAAAAACCATTTCGGAGATTTTAAAATGTTCTCATCGAAACTTCATTTTTTTCAACAGCCAATCAGAAGCGACAATTTCTCTCACGCCACCTAGCCCCCTCCAATCACAAGTTAGGTCGTTACCATGGTGACGACGCCTTGCCATCACTGGGAACCAATCACAGCTTCAGCAGCCCATTTTCAATCCTTCTCTTTCTACTACGCTTTCTCACTTGTTAGCCACATTTCAGTCAACAACAACTCTTTGTGAGGTGCTGGTTGAAGAATCAAGGGACGTTTGACGCTTTTGAACACTCCCGCCACGCGCCTGTGACGCAGATGACTACGTTAAGTTGTTAGCTTTAATATGGTACCTTTGTTAACTGCGTTACCTGCGTCGCGTTAGCTTTCGTTGGAGCTGTAGATTTGAAATTATCATATTATTTTGAATTGCAAATATTATTATCACTATTATTATTATTATTATTATTATTATTATTATTATTATTATTATTATTATTATTATTATTATTATTATTATTATTATTATTATTATTATTATTATTATTATTATTATTATTATTATTATTATTATTATTATTATTATTTATATTATTATTATTATTATTATTATTATTATTATTATTATTATTATTATTATTATTATTATTATTATTTTTTTATTTTTTTTTTTTTTATTATTATTATTATTATTATTATTATTATTATTATTATTATTATTATTATTATTATTATTATTATTATTATTATTATTTTATTATTATTATTATTATTATTATTATTATTATTATTATTATTATTATTATTATTATTATTATTTTATTATTATTATTATTATTATTATTATTATTATTTTTATTATTATTATTATTATTATTATTATTATTATTATTATTATTATTATTATTATTATTATTATTATTATTATTATTATTATTATTATTATTATTATTATTATTATTATTATTATTATTATTATTATTATTATTATTATTATTATTATTATTATTATTATTATCTGTTGTAATTGTACATTCAAAGGATCACTCCATCTTCGTACGTCATTCAATCTGAGTTAACAGAAACACTAGTATTGCAATGACCGCAGACCGTTCAGAAGCGCTCAACAAAAATCTCCATAGACTAGTGGATGTTCATAAGAGGCTCTAATTGTGCCAACCTTTTGGGTCACTGCAGATCAGGGTAGAAGAACAACCATCATACAACTTCGGGCAATGTCCTTGCTGCGTTTCACTGTGGTTTGCCAGCTTTGGCCATTTAGTTATTGTTGATTTTAACTTCTTTCTCTTTCGATTGCTCGCCGTGTTCTGTAACATTTCCAGCATTTATCTGGATTTGGTTTAATGAATACTATGAAAAAAATTAATAAAATAATATATTTGTTTTTTTTTCTTTTTTTCCGTTCTCTTTCACACGTCACGTTTGTCTGCTTTAAAGTTTTTCATTTGTCGTTTTCTGGAAATATAATTTCCAATAAGAATTTCTGTTTCAATGCTTTTGTATTTTTAATTTTTTTAAGTTGTCAGCGAAATTTCGTAAATAAAGTTGGCTTCTTGCATTGTTTTTGAAGGAAACATGTTAGATTAAAAGGGCGTTTCGTTTATTCTTTTTAATTTAATTTTTGTTCTCTTTTTCTTCTTTTTCTTTTTTTCAATTATTTTTTTATTTTTATTTTTTTAATCATTCACCTCATTTCTGCACTGTTCCATTTTACATTTTTATTGTTCTTTTTTTCATTCCCTGGGCCATCTGTTTCTATCTTGCGAAAGGTCTCGTCGAGTTATGACATTAAACTTTAAAGATCAAAGCTCTTCCTTCCATCTTCTCACATCTCCAAGTTATATGAGATTATTCGAAAGTTTAGAAAAAGTTTTTAAAAATTTAAACTCAACTTAAAAAAACATACTACTATAGGTGGTTAGACTTTGAATTGAAAAATATTTGGTTTTTTGACGAAAAAAAACATTTATTTAATTGTTTTTTTGAAAATTTTGTAAGAGCTTGTAAGTACAGATGAATTATTGAGCAGTTGTTAAACTTTTAAATTTAATTAACATCAGTTGAGCCTTCGAAACACAACTCAGACAAATTGAATGAAAGCTATAAATATGTTATAAGCTTTCTAATTGAATTCAATTGAAAGCTTATTGAAGAAGAAAAATTTATTCAGTTTTAAGTATGTTTATTTGAAAAAAAATTTGGAACTCTTTTTTTATTCTTTTGTCCATTTAAATTCAGTAGTCCTTCGTAACTAATAGCAATTTCACGCGATGTCCTAACTTGTTTATTTTCATTATTAATGGATTATTTCTTAACACACTTCAAGTTTTTCATATTTCCAAAAAAAATATTCCACAAAAAATATATAATATGTGATCATTCAAATAAATTTGTAAGCTTCGGTTGATCTAATAGACTTTTCCTAAAGATTCAAAATAATAATCGGTTTACAACAATTAAAATCCTAAAGGTTTTGAGAATGTAAGGTTTTCTCTATAATTGAATTTTAATTATTATATAAAAAATAAATTTTAGTTTAAGTAGGTAAGAAAGTGATGACCGCTGTTTGCAATTCCGTCTGAACACCATGTCTTTTTATGGCTCTCGGCAGTTTCCTGGGACGCCACCCACTTCAGTGCCTTCTGGCAGGCGACCTTACCATTCTTCGCAAATTTCGAGCATTCCTCCTATTAACAGTAGGCCTCTGGTGCACCCGCCCAGCTACCACAAGCCTTCCTACTACAATGAAAAAAGCAACTTTTCACTCAACTATAGTCCTTCCAAATACGCGTCACCTAGTTCACATGCCTACCAGAATGGAGGAGGAGTGAAGCAAAATGATAGTGCCATAAAGTACAAGTTGAGAGAAATGCACAAGAAGGAGGAAAGCAGCAGTGCTTCAAAAAACAACCGGCCTATCAAGTCTACCTTCAATGTCATCTATGAGCCAAAGAGCATCAACTCACGTCTCAAAAAGACCACTGAGCAGCTCTCGAACTTGAGTCTCACAAAGAGCCTCAAGAAGAGCTCTAGTCACCAGGACATGGCCAACCAGGAAGACTACACGAGTGCCAAGAGTCCTTTCCGCTCCATTGGCAGAACAGCCACCAGGCATGACACAGCTGTGCATTCCAGCTACCAAAGCAGTTACAGTATCCTCCTCAACAAACCCTCATCTCGACAAAGAAACTCAAATTCTCTCTCCGTCAAACAAAGAGACAAACATTACGAGGCGAATGAAGAGGAGGATGAAGATGAGGATGGCCTGCTCTTTTGCATGGGAAACAACAACCACAAAAGCACCACCAAATACCCAGATGACAAGGAATCTTCTCACAAGCTTCCCAACTTGTCAACCGCCTCTTCCAACTACTCCATCAACAACAACTTCAGTGTGAGTTGTATTTTGCATTAAAAATAATTTCCACTCAAAAGTTCTCTATTGATAATTATAGTTACGAAACATTGACTAAACTTTCCAGTTGGAAGCTTGTTTTCACAATATTTTTTCCAGAATTTCCTTTTTTGCCTAAATCCTTCCTTATAAATACTTGAACACTATGTCGGATTAAAGAGAGTTATGGAGCTCAACAAATTGGAAAAAAAAATTTCACAATCTTATCAATATTTCCATTAAATTCACTTTTCTTCCCATCATTTCCAATCTCCCTGCCATCACCACACAGAAGTTATATTCAAACAAGGGCCTCACAGGACTCCAAAACATTGGAAATACTGTGAGTTTAAAAGAAAAAAAAACGCTTTTTTGTTATTTAAATAAAAATAACGATTAAAATTGTGATTTATTTCAATTACACTACAACTACGAAGATCTTTATAGTGGCATCAGCCCTGTAGAGTTTCAAGGCCAATTATAATATTCAATATAATTAAATATTCAATTTAATTAAATATTTTAATATTTCAAATATTAACCCTTACTTAATGATAATGGTTCCGTGATCTTTTAACTGCACTGTTTACTACCAACAACCCAATGCTACCACAGTGTTTCATGAACTGTGTGTTGCAATGCCTTTCCAACACCCGACCCCTCCTTGAACTCAGCCTCGACCCACCACCCAACCTCCTCAGAGACAACAAGAGCCGTCTCCGAGGCTCCCTCATCCTTTGTTGGTGTTGTACTTGTCGTTGCTGCTAATGCTGTTCTCGCTGTTGTTGTTGTCGCTGCTGATGTTGTTGCTGTTGCTGATGTTTGTCTGGATGGCGTTGTTTTCATTACTGTTGTTGCTGCTGATGTTGTTGTTGTTGTTGTTGCTGACGTTGGTCTTGATGATGTTATTTTGTTGCTGATGTCGGTGTTGGCGATGTTGTTGCCGTTTTATTTCATTAGTCTTAGAGACGGAGAAGCTTGCTTGTTTTCTGTTATTAGAATTTTGAGGTGGTCATTGAAACTTATTACTTGATCTGATTGCCTTTTTACTTTACGTCAACAAAAAATTCTCAACACACACACACACACACACACACACACACACACACACACACACACACACACACACACACACACACACACAGCCTACAAAGACCTGATGCAGGGTATGTGGAGAGGTTCAGAAACCTTTTCTCCTTCTTACTTCAAGGCTGAAGTCTCCAAATTCGCCCGTGTCTTCGCCGGCTACAAGTACCTCTTGTTCTAACCCTTCTTTATGTTTTTTTTATTTTATTTTAATATTTAAATTTAATTTGTAAAAATAATTAACACTTTATTGAGAAAAAAATAATAATAGAAGGATTTTCATTCGTTCGATTTATTTTCCACTCAAATGGTAGTTACTCAGCTTGTGAACGTCTAACTTTATGTCGAAAAGTCTAATATCTCGAGTGTCAAGCTCAAATAAATAATATACTTGAAATTAAAAGAATATTTGAAACTTTCAACTCGAGTCCTCACTAATTTCAACATTAATTTTATAAATTTAATTTTTAATTAAATTAGTTTTTTTAATTTTAAAATTTAATTATAAATATAAATTTATGTCGTTCTTAATTTCATCAAACTTCCTCATTTTTGAAGTTAATTTCAAATGTATCTTTCATTCAAAACCTCCTTGTCAGTCAGCAGGACGCGCAGGAGTTTTTGATGTACTTGTTACAAGGACTTCACGACGAATTGAACCGCGGTCAGAGCAACAAGAAGAAGGGCTGTATGGAGATACAACGGGTGCTTGATAACCCCAACCTCAGGTGGGTGATGGGTGGGTGAGTGGGTGGGTGGGTGGTTGGGTAGATGGATAGGTGGGTGAGTGGGGGGTTGGGTAGATGGATGGTGGGTAGATGGATGGGTGGGTGGATGGTTGAGTAGGTGAATGGGTGGGTGAATGGGAGGTTGGCTAGGTTAATGGTTGGTTGGGTTGGTGAAATGGTTGGTGGTTGGGTGGGTTGGTGCGTTGATGGGTGAATGGGTTTGTGGTGAATAATGTGTGATTGAGTGGCTATGTGGGTGAGTGAATGAGTTGGTGGATGTGTGCAGTTGGGTGGGTGTGTGATAATGCAGGTAAATGCATGGATGATAATAAATATGGGTGGGTTGTAATGAAGATGGATGAATTGATGGATGGCAACTAAGATGGAGGCATGGATGGTTAAATGGATGGATGGATAAATGAATGGATGGATGGTGAATAAAATGGAGAGATGGATGGATGGATGGTATTATAGATGAAGGGATGGATGGATGGATGGATAGTAAACAAGATGGATGGATGGATGGATGGATGGTTGAAAAGCTCAACAAACGCTCCTTCAGCGTCTCGGAGAAGTCGAAGAAGTGTTGGAAGGTGCATTTGGAGTTTGAGAACAGCTACGTCGTTGGTAGGTTCCTCAGTCCTGCAGACCCTACCACACCATCAACCATTTCAACTTTCTGCCTATTCGAATCTTTTTCTACCATATCGTAAACAATCACAACGTCCCCATGCATTGCAATCCATCCTGCAAAATCAGCACCAACTAACCAACTAACAAGCCGGAGCCAACATAAACCACACTGCAGACATCTTTGAAGGCCAGCTGAAGAGTGCTCTCACGTGCAGTCTGTGTGGCTACGTCTCCAACACATTCGACCCTTTCCTCGGCCTCTCTCTACCCATTGTTAAGGTGCTGTGTGTGCGTGTGTGTGTGTGTGTGTGTGTGTGTGTGTGTGTGTGTGTGTGTGTGTGTGTGTGTGTGTGTGTGTGTGTGTGTGTGTGTGTGTATTTGTCAATATCAGCATCACCACTATCTTCTTCCTCTCCATCACCTCGCTCAGATGTCCAACAGAGGAGAGACAACCCTGGTTGACTGCTTGGACCTTTTCACTCAAGAAGAACTTCTTGGCGAAAACGAAAAAACCGTTAGTTTTAATTCTTACATTCTATTTTTCTATGCTTTGAGGAATTACTGAATTACTGAATTAATTAATTAATTAATTAATTAATTAATCGTCGTCATCACCATCATCATCATCGTCATCACCATCATCATCATCATTATCGCCATCATCACCATCATCATCACCATCATCACCACCATCATCATCATCACCATCATCACCACCACAGACATGTGACAAATGCCGCAGGAAACAGAACTCCACAAAGAGACTTTCAATACAAAAGTTCCCCAACATCCTCATCATCCATATCCTTCCTTGATCTTCTTGCCTTTCGTTGTTGTTCTTGTTGTTTTTTGTCTTTGTTGTTTGTTCTTGTTGTTTGTCTTCGTTGTTTGTTCTTGTTGTTTTTTGTCTTTGTTGTTTGTTCTTGTTGTTTGTCTTCGTTGTTTGTTCTTGTTGTTTTTTGTCTTTGTTGTTTGTTCTTGTTGTTTTTTGTCTCTGTTGTTGTTCGTTGTTGTTTGTCATTGTTGCTGTTTTTGTTGTTTGTCGTTGTTGCTGTTTTTTGCTGTTGTTGTTATCGAGTTTGTTTGTTTTCTGTGTTGTCTGTTTTTGTTTCTTTGTTTCTCGTTGTTATATTACTATTGTTTTCCTTGTTAATATTTTCATTATTTTTGTTATGTTATTGTTGTGCCTCTTGTTCTCACTTCATGTCCCTTCTAGTTGTTGCTTGCAGTTGCTAGCACCACTACCAAACCACTACCAAACCACCATTATTAAACCACCACCAAACCACCATTATTAAACCACCATCAAACTACCACCAAACCACCATTATTAAACCACCACCAAACCACCATTATTAAACCACCATCAAACTACCACCATTATTGAACCACCACCAAACCACCATTATTAAACCACCATCAAACCACCACCAAACCACCACCAAACCACCATCAAACCACCACCAAACCACCATCAAACCACCATCAAACCACCATCAAACCACCACCAAACCACCACCAAACCACCATCAAACCACCACCAAACCATCATCAAACCACCACCAAACCACCACCAAACCACCATCAAACCACCATCAACTATTTCCTCCTTAACTCCTGCTCACATCTCAAGCGCTTCAGTGACGTTGGAATTTTTCGTTCAAAACTCACCACTCTGGTCTCCTTTCCTGTCAAAAAACTCGATCTCGCCAAGTACTCTGACGAATATGGTGGGTGGAAGAGGAAGAGGAAGAGGAGGAGGGGGAGGAGGAGGAGGAGGAGGAGGAGGAGGAGGAGGAGGAGGAGGAGGAGGAGGAGGAGGAGGAGGAGGAGGAGGAGGAGGAGGAGGAGGAGAAGGAGGAGAAGGAGGAAGAGGAAGAGGAGGAGGAGGAGGAGGAGGAGAAGAAGGAGGAGGAGGAGGAGAAGAAGGAGGAGGAGGAGGAGGAGAAGGAGGAGAAGGAGGAGGAGGAGGAGAAGGAGGAGAAGGAGGAAGAGGAGAAGGAAGAGGAAGAGGAGGAGGAGGAGGAGCAAATAAAAAATAAGGGAGTGTAGAGAAGTTAAGAGTTAAGATGAATTATTAGTTAACTGGGGAAGGAAGCGAATGAGAATGAAGAGCAAGAGAAAAGAAGTAGAATCAACTTCACACCACTGGAGCCTCCTTGCAACACCACCACCACCCTCCACAGACGTGGATGCGATGTACCGCTTGTATGGGGTGTGCAACCACAGTGGCACCCTTTCCGCAGGCCACTACACCGCCTACGCAAGACACCCCTACACCTCACAATGGCACCACTTCAACGACTCCAGGTGATGGTGATGATGACTATGGAAAGGGTGATGGTGGTGGAGATGGTGTTGATGGTGGTGAGGAGGAGGATGACGATGATGAGGATGATGAAGAAGATGATGATGATGATGATGATGAGGATGATGATGATGATGATTATGATGATGATGGTGATGATGATGGTGATGATGATGATGATGATGATGATGATGATGATGATGATGATGATGATGATGATGATAGTGATGAGGTGGTGATGACGGGGACTTTTTCAGTTCAAATCGTTCAGATACTTATATTTATATACAATACAATACAATACACATCTTCATCCCCATTGTATCTTCAAAAATACATAATCTTTGTTTAAGTTTTTTTCCACCTCACTTCAATCAATATTATTGATCATTGTTTTCAGTATTTAATTTTTATGGTCATGTTATTGTTTAAAATGACGTCATCGTCACATCAGGGTGAGTCAGCTGAGCGATGGTAACATCGTGTCTTCCGAGGCGTACATTCTTTTCTACGAACTACTCAAATGACGCGCGGGAATAATATTTAAAAAGACATCACTAGTAATAATAATAATAACAATAATAATAATAATAATAATAATAATAAAAATAATAATAATAATAATAATAATAACAGTAATAGTAATAACAACAGTGAAGGG
>OX387254.1:970314-990314 GCA_947562095.1 Branchellion lobata
ATAAAAAAATAACCATAATAACAATAATATAAATAATAGAAACAAAAATAATAATACAATTTAAATAAAATTGAAAAATATAAAAAAATTTAAAAATAAAAAAATAAAATTTTGAAAAAAAAAAAAATAAAATAAAAATATATATAGAATAAAAAATTAAATATAAAAAAATAATAACAACAATGATAATAGAAATAATAATAATAATAATAATAATAATAATAATAATAATAATAATAATAATAATAATAATAATAATAATAATAATAATAATAATAATAATAATAATAATAATAATAATAATCATAATAATCATAATAATAATCATAATCATCATCATCATCATCATCATCATCATCATCATCATCATCACCATCATCATCATCATCATCATCATCATCATCATCATCATCATCATCATCATCATCATCATCATCACCATCATCATCATCATCATAATGATAGTTATTAATATTGTAAAAAAAATGTTGTCTTCCAAAAGCACCAAGTTACAAAAATTAACAGATATAGAGATGTTTCTCCATTTCAACTGGTGACGCGATATCCAACTGTTACTTTTTTTATTAAAACTAATTTTATTTTGATGGATTTCAACATGATTCTAAAAGGTATTTTTAAAATTTGATTAAAATTTTATTTTGACATTTATTTTAAATAATTTTTTGATGCACATATTACATCCCTTGTTGGTTTGACCAAATTGTTTAATTTTTTGGAGTTACAATCGATAATTTTCATCGTTTTGTCGTTAATTTTGTAATGGTTTCAAACACTGAAAAATTTAATAATTGAGCAAATAAAATAACTTCGCTAGTTCAAAAAAGAATTAAAATGGATAAAAGATTTGCTAGTGCTTATAGATATGACCGAATGTACTCAACTAGAAAACCATTTGAATCTTCCCCGTCTTTTTTCAATGGTAAGTTTTCGTTTTGAAATTAGAATTCCTATTTTTATGAAAAATTCAGGGTATAAACCAACAAACCGCGATCATGTAAGCTATTTCGCGTGTGATATGCAATTTAATAGTAAACTAAGCAATATTTACTTATAAAGATTTTTTTGAAATATTCGTCTGATAAATAAGCATTTATCAATAAAAAAACGCTTGGCAGCTGTCAAAAATTTTCCACTTGATGTCTATTCAAATGCTTTATTATATTTGTTTTTATGACCGGTTCAACTTTACGTTTTTTTTAATATGACTAATTTTTTTATCGAGCGTATTTTTCAATCTAACTATTATTCCTACTGCTTCAAGAACATTTTGAATTCGTCGACTGGCGACCTGCTGATTTAATTTTTGATCCATTATCTAAGTCAATGGTGCTTTAGTTGCTTAACTAACAAAAAATGTATCTTTCATCATCTTCTATGATCAGGGGAAGGGTTATTTGCTGAAATCCTCCCACACTTTGATTGTGCATCTCATCTTACGTCACCCCTTCCATATCATCTTCTATTCATCTTTTGATAAGATAAGATAAGATTGTGTGACAATGAAGTGGATATTTGTGCTTTGCAGGGGAGAAGAAGGAGATTGCCAGCAAGGTGGTTTTCCTGGAGAGCAAGAAGTTCTACATTGACCTCATTAAGTCCATGCATGGGAAGCTGGTGAAGATCACTGAAGTTGGTGAATGGCTGGATGGTAGGGATGTTGATGGATTAAAAGCATGGCTGGATGGTTGTGATGATAATGGATTGAAAGCATGGCTGGATGGTTGTGATGATAATGGAGGATTGGATGATTGTGATGATAATGGAGGATTGGATGATTGTGATGATAATGGAGGATTGGATGATTGTGATGATAATGGAGGATTGGATGATTGTGATGATAATGGAGGATTGGATGGTTGTAATGATGAGGGATTTTATGGATGGGTGATTCAAGGATGGTTAAAATGTGTAGGGATAGGGGTTTCAATAATGGATACATGAGGTGTTGTGTGAGTGAGGTTCCATGGATGGGGTGTTTGTGCAGAATGAAACCAAGATGAATGGATGGCATGGATAGGTTGATGGATAGAGAGACAATGGATAAATGGGTTTAAGAGGGTGAATATGTAGCTGATGTTAGCAACAACAAACAATTGATTTCAACACTTCCTAGGAGAGAATTTCAATTCATGGCTAAATAATCCAAGCCCACAGCCACCATCCACAACTGTCAGGTGTCACTGACGGGACAGAAGTTCAAGCTGGTGGTGCGCATGGAGACTGCGGCTGACATCCTGGAGCAAATCATTCAATTCTCCGAGCATGCCAATCAGCTGGGTGAGGGCGCATGTGTGTGTTGTTCGCTTTCAAAATATTTTTTTCCATTTTGCTGTTGTTTAGTTTTTTTATTTTATGATGAAATTTCCAATAAATGTTTTGGTAACTAACCCAAATGATTTATGAATTGTTTAATTGATTTTTAATTAATTTAATTGCTTTTTTCCATTTAATTAATCACTTAAATAATTATTTAACAATTTTTTTAATCTTTGATTATTTTTTATCAAGACAAGAAGAAGTTGGTAATTCAAAATGAGCCTCTCAAGACTTGTCGTCTCTTCAGTGAGAACCGCAAGTACTACTTGGACCTGCTCAACTACAACAGTGGCCTTTTCCTCAAGGTGTGTGTGCATGTGCGTGCGTGTGTGTTTGTGTGTGTGTGTGCGTGTGTGTGTGTGTGTGTGTGTGTGTGTGTGTGTGTGTGTGTGTGTGTGTGTGTGTGTGTGTGTGTGTGTGTGTGTGTGTGTGTGTGTGTTTATTTCAAATGGGGCTCAAACCCTACTAGTGATTTTCATCACCATGAATTGTCAATCAGAATCTCATCCATCCATACTACAATCAATTCCATGATCACCAGGGCCAACATATGCCAAAACACTCACCACAAGTACCACTACAACTACCACCACCAATCCAACCACACACCCTTCCAAACAACTCCCCCATTCACACACACACACAAATACACACACACGAAAACATGCACACAGATAGCAGCCAAGAGCAATTCCAGGGATAACACTCAGATCCTCATTCCAGGCCACTGTCTCGAGTCATTCATACAGGCCATGCAGGAGGTCATGGGAATCGCCCTCTCTAAAGGTGGCCTTCTCATTAACACACTCTTTAGGGAAATTTTTATTCCTCACTAACGCAATCATCCTCGCTTGCCCATTTGGTGCTTCTCGCCCCTATTATTCCATTTGGTGCCTTCTCGCCCTTACTAATCCAACCGTTGAGAGTAGCATTGAAACGTTGGAGCTGATGTCACTACAATACAGCAAAATACACGAAGAATAATATTATAGGGGCATTTAACCTAAAAAAACTCCAAGGTCTTAACACTACTGCTACTATTAATGATGATAATACTTATAACAATTTTTTTATTTTCTTTATTTTGTTGTCTTTGTACATTAGGCCCAACAACAACAACAACCACAACGACAACCATCACTCACAACAACAACACCAACCACAACACTCACACCCTAACCCACAATCAACTCAACATTCTCTCCTCCAACTACAGGAGACAGCGATACAGCCAAGACGGACGACGACACTCAAATGACACAAGCCACCGTGGGCGACAGTGGCGACGGTAGCGACCGCGACGAACAGGTGGTCTTCAAGCGTAACAGCCACGTGAACAGAGAGCCCGACAACAGGGCCAACAACATCATCGCCGATGAGAATGGCTGCCTGGAATGGCAGGGTGGTAAACTGACCATTGACAAGGTCTCCAGTCAGCAATACATTACCATCACTCAGGTTCTTTGGTCTTCTCCCATGCTCTTCCAAGTTACATTCACTTGCTTGCCACTTGCTTGCTTGCTTGCTTGCTTGCTTGCTTGCTTGCTTGCTTGCTTGCTTGCTTGCTTGCTTGCTTGCTTGCTTGCTTGCTTGCTTGCTTGCTTGCTTGCTTGCTTCGGACCGTTACAATTATTATCGTCATTATTTTTTTATTATCAATAGTTTTATTACTGTTATTACTATAATTATCGTTATTATTTCATTTTTTTTAATTTTAATTATTTTTATTATTATTATTTCCATTTATTGCTAGTATTGTTATTATTACTATTGTTATTGTTATTTTCAATAATAACCCATGTTTTCAACCTCATCCACCCCTCGTTCTCCAGGAGGAGGCCTCAGAATGCACGGGTAGCATACGGGTGCCCGTGGAGGCTTGCAGGAGTTTGGCTTACGTGGTCCTTGACTGGGCATCCTCCATGAAGCACTGATGCAGTGGTGTGGTGTCGTGTGGGAATGGTGAAATTGTGGTGTGGTGTCGTGTGGGAATGGTGGAATTGTGGTGTGGTGTCGTGTGGGGATGATGGAATTGTGGTGTGGTGTCGTGTGGGAATGGTGGGATTATGATTGGGGAGTGGTGATGGCGGGGTTATGGTGGGGAAAGTGATGATGGTGGAGTGGTGATGGCGGGGTTATGGTGGGGAAAGTGATGATGGTGGAGTGGTGATGGCGGGGTTATGGTGGGGAAAGTGATGATGGTGGAGTGATGATGGTTAGGAAAATGGTGATAGAATGAAAAAGTATCACTGGTGATTGGTGGAGTGATGTTTCAGGCCGCGAAGAAGCCCCTCAAAGGAAAATGGTAATGTTTGGTAGGTGTGCAGTGTGGGAGGTGGTGTTATGACGGCGCACTGTGAGAGTGTGGTGGTGTTTGAGTGTCCATTTCTACTGCTAATATTATTAGGATAGAGTGGATAGGATGAGTGGTGGATTGGTTTGTGTGGTGGTGTCGGAGTGTGATAATGATGGTCAAGGGATGCACTGGTGATGTTGGGATGGTGTGGTGGCGTTGATAACTCGAAGGCTGGGGGTGCGATGGTGAAATGAGGCGTTAATGTGGCGTGTGGAGTAGAACCATTGTAGATGATGAACTTCAAGATGATAAAATAGCGATGTTTCATTTTGTTGTCGTGACAATAAACCTATGGGTTTATCTAAATGTCATTTGGAGCGTGTTCTCAATGTTCTTTAACTATTCGTTCACATTGTTTTATTTATTTCACGTTTATACGGCTTAAATTAAATAGATTGGAGTTTATTGGCTAACCGGAAAGGCATTGCTGGCATTGCGAGGCTTGGATTCGATTTGTGACGTAGGAGCGTCCGTGTGTGTAACAGTCCACACGCTTTTTAGTTACTTTTTTAAATCTTGGAATCATCTACTCGAGCCCTTTGAATTGGATTGCATTCTTAAAAACATGCTTTGAGTTTCTTGTTTTATTTCACTTAAATCTGCTCCGGCCCGAATCCTTATGTCTGTTACTAAAAAAATACAAGATTTACTTGGCGCCTTCTATTGCGAAAAGGCTTTTTTCACTGTCTGGAGTTCCTTGCCACCGGCAAAAAAAAATCATCTTTCTTTTTTTTTGAAAAATTCAAACTTAAAAAGATGATTCAACTTCATCTAAATTAGATTGAGGTCTTCATGACTCAATAAGGGCGCCTCAGTTGCTTGCCTTGGTGCCTTAACAAATAAGTAATTTATTTTTATTCTTTCTTTTATTGTTATTATTATTGTTATTAATATCATTTAAAACGTTTTACTCGAATGGTCGAATCTTGACCGCATCTTATCCTCGATCTCTTCCACTCCGATCATTAAAGCTATCCTCATTATATGAATTCTAAACTATATACGTATATATACATAAATATGAACATATACAAAAAATACGATATATATAAATATGAAATTTTTTTACTATCTTTTTTTCCTAGTCTTTATTACATAAAAACCAGACAAACGCTGGAAATGGTACAGAACATGGCGACCAAGTGAAGAAATGAAAAAACTAAAATAGCGATAACTGAACGTTATAAGATGGTCAATTGTCCGTTACAAAAAAAACAAAAGTTGACTATGGATTCAAATTGGTGAGTCTTACAAATTTAGAACTTAATTCTTAGCTCGTTGGTTTAATTCTATAGACCATTTTGCTATCGAATTTTTTTAAGATTTTTATAACATGGTCTACTGAGATGTGTTTCAAAAAGCTTCCTACACCCTGGTTTTCATAAATTCACACGTATAACTCCTACTCTTGTCTTTTACGCAGGCTGACTCAAAAAGATCAGTTTTCAAAATCGGCACTCTTTCCATATCTGTTTTACATCTTTGCCATATCGAGCAACTGGATCTTTCCTAGATGGTCCAACCTTCAAATTATTAGTTCATTCGCTTATTTTGTAGCGCTTCGATTGGTGTACACCCTTTATACTGTAGCGGTCATGAGTGTACAACAAAGACAACCAATTGAATGAACTTAGAATAACTTGATGATAATTACGAAGAAGGGTAATGTAACGGTTGTCAATGGAAATCACTCGAACATTTTTTATAAAATATAAGTTTAACGCTTGATAATTAAACAAGACCGGAGTTCTGGTGCGGTATATAAGGATGGTACATGCTAGAACGCTAGGACGCGCCGCATAACTTCTGTGGTCTTTTTTTGTGGTGTTTTCGCTATTAAAATTAAGGATCTTGTTTATTCTTTCATCTTCTTACACAAAAAAAAACGAATATTATTATAGTGGCATTAACCCCGTAGAGTTTCGAGGCCATTATAAAACAATAAAAGCAAATCTTCAATACCATGAACTCCCTGAGACCGCGCTACACCATCTCACCAAAGCTTTCAATAGCGCTTACCATTTAGTTTCTAGTAATCATACCTTTTTTACATTGGTTACCTCTAAAGAAAAGATCAGTTTTCAAAATCTGCACTCTCATGCTCAAAATAAAAAATAATCACTCATCTAACTACTTAGCTGACCTTTTTAAGTTGCCTCCTCGTAAGGGACTGAGTTCTGCTTATTCTCATTTCAAGGATACTTTCCAATAGTATTCATGCTGAATCTGCACTTTCCTACTGTTTCTGTGAAACTCTCCCAATCTCACCTCAATTACTTTTCTACTTTATCTTTGTAAAGCTATCAAAACGTTGTTGTATGAACAGTTTGTTACAGAGCGTTCTTAAAAAGTTAATCAGCGCTATAAAAATTATTCGATTAGATTAGATAAGGTGAGATTAACATAATAGTTTTAATTAATTTGATCGAAAATTTTTTGATAGTCATTTACTGCGATGATTAACTCTGATGCAACTCTGTTTTTTATGATTTAACAATTTGATCCTATAGTCAACCTTTCGAGCAACCAAAAAGCCTAAGTTAAGTTGTTCAGTAAAATAGCTACGTTGAAACGGTACATGGTGACAATCAACTTACAAGCCAAAATTTATGTATATTTTTGTTTAAATATCTGAAACTTTGAAGATAAGAAAACAAAATTAATTTTCTAAACTTCCAAAATAATAATAAACATTTTGAAAATTTTATTTCATTCCATAGAGTAGGATTTGAAAAGATATTTTAATTAAAAAGAATAAAACTCTCTTTCATGTATTCATAAAATTCTTTGAAAAAAAAAATTTATAAAAAAATAAATTTATTAAAAGATTTTATCAAAAAATAAAATAAATGAATTATTAAAAAAGTTACAATATTATAAAATAAGTTTTGAAAAATAAAACTAGTGAGGAAGAAAACCATCATTATTTTTTAAAAATAATACCATGAGCAGCAAATACGAAAACAGGTTTTGCATGTTTTTCCAATGTTTTGTAAGTTTCCAAATGTGTCTATGAGAAATTTTTGAAAAATGGTGACGTGAAAACCTATTTAAGAAATCCGTTTGTAAAAATGTGACGAACCACACATAATGAAAGTTCAATGAATTTAATAAAATATGATAAAGTTGATACTTTTGATAATTTTAAAATAAGAAGAAAAGGCAATTGATAGCTATGCACTCATAATACAAGAATGAAAAATATGTAAAAATATTTAGAGATCAGTTTCAGCTTTAACTTCAAAACTTGACAAATTACGTTGAATTTCGCAGGCATATTAACTTGGTAAGCGCTAAGATGGAAAAAAACCTTTTGAAACATTAATTTTTATATAATTAAATATAAATTTTACTTTTATATAAATACTTTTTGTGGATTTTTTTTGAAGAAATAACAAATGGTGGTTTTTGAAAATTTAAGAGGCCGTTGTGCTTATAATAAACGCCCTATTGTAACTTGGCTTTTGTAACTCTAGAAACGTTAAAAGTTGGAGAAGACAGAGGTAAATTTTCCCGAAACAAAAGCAATATTACGCTGCAGTTTAACTTCAAATTATATGATATAAAGGTGTTTCATTGGAGTTACTATATATAGCATTTTTGATTCAATGTGTGAAATAATGGCAATGAAAGATTGTTTTAGGATCAAAATATCCAAAACCATAACCCCGTGATAGCTCAGTTGGTAGAGCGGAGGACTGTAGTGTGATATTGGCTATCCTTAGGTCGGCGGTTCGACTCCGTCTCGCGGGATTGTTTTTTGGTTTCGCGAAAGCGTCTATAACCGTTACTTTAATTTTTTGTAGTTAAACTATTTTCATTAACTATTTTAAATTCAAACTTTCAAATATCAGTTATAAATAAATTTATTTATCCAGGAGTTGTAGTTTCTACTAATTGCGAAGATTTTGAAAATATTGCCAAATTCGCCATTTTTGTAATACAGACATTGCAGTGAAATTATCAATCAACGCTTTCATAAACACCTTTCGCCAACTTAAAAAACGAAAAAAGTGAGCGAGTGTTGAAGGCATTGCAAGGAATTGGGTATCCAGACAAACTTCCCTGTGATTGTGAGAAATGGCTGAAGAGGAAAATATAACGAAAGAAGAAATAACCTGAAATAACTCTGCAATAGTTGTGTTATGTGGTTTCAAGATATGATTCAATTCTCAACTTTTAAAACTCAGTAATTTGATTTAATAGACAATTCTGCTTTTGAATTTCTTAGAACCTTTTAACATTTCAGTTTTGGTTAATTTGATGAAACATTCTTCAATAGTCATTCAATATAAACAATGACTCGATTCTAAATTTTTGAGATTCATACATTTGATTCTATAGTCAGTTTTTGATCTCTTACAACAGACAGTTCTTATGACATTCAGTTATTGTTGATTTTATTATTTTTCTTTCATTTTGATTGTTCACCCGGTTTTGTGCCATTTCAAACGTTTGTCTGTATTTGCTTCAATAAAAACTATAAAAAAATTTGTAACTTTAAAATTCAGTTAATAGTCTATGTATAAACGAATTGTGAATATTTTAAAAAGTATTGTAAATAACAAAAAAGGAATCTTCCTTTAAAAGATGAATAATTTTTTGGTGGTTTAGGCATACTTTTTTTTCCTTTTTCTTTTCACGTGCGTCGAATTCCGTAAGATTTTCGAATGTAATTTTTATGAACAATTTGTTGCCGAAAGGCGCATATATTGAAGTAACGACTGCAGTTGTCGCTGAGTGAAACTTCATTGTAACTTCATATTTCTTCAAACGAGCAAAATTATATGCATGACTGGGCCCGTGAAATAGTTTTTTTTGACAAAAAATAAAACTTTTAAACAATTTTGAAAAATATTAAATGGAATTAAGCTAGCTACTTATGGAAACATTTATTCAAATTTATTTAAAGTGTTGTGGTGGTATAAAAATGTGTGTGCTATTTTTAAAAGTCGTTATTAATTAGCATACAGACAAACGCAAATTATGATGAAAAGAGCAAAAAAGTTACTCGTCTCAAAACAAAAGTAAATTAAAGACACTCTTTGAAGACTACAAAATATAAAAATTGAAACTAAAAACCGTCATCATAAATAAAACAGTGCAAAGTGGTTTCGTTAAAAAGAAAGTTTGGTGTGGTTCGACTATGCTGTATGACGTATCCGATTATTTTGGGAGTTCAACTTGAGTGTCATTAAGTTGCCAGCAATGCTTTTACTCCATGAGAGTCGCAGAGCTTGGAAAGTGAAATATAAAAGGAAGACAGAAAGCTCCTAACTCCACGCAGTTGGCAGACCTAAGAGAAAAAAAAACCAATACAGCTTGGCAACGGCTGCATCGCTGTGAATGTTTTGAAGTCAACTCAATTCTACGCCTGTGGCATAAAAGGTTAGCAACCCCGCTTTGAAACGTGTGAGTCTCAGGGTTCGATTCGCGTATAAGCTCAGGTTTGAGTTGAAAAAAGCGGTAACTCTAGTGAAGAACAGACTTTCTGTCAGAGTGACAGTCACGTAATGTGTAAAACTGTTTCCATGGTAAGACTTTTGAAAAAAACGAAAAAAGCGCTATACAAATGAAAAATTAACTATTGATATATATACTCCAACCTGAATGTTTGCCTAACTCTGATTATACGTTCAAGAGTGTTCTAATCTAATCTAATCTAAGCTAATCTAATCTAATCTAATCTAATCTAATCTAATCTAATCTAATCTAATCTAATCTAATCTAATCTAATCTAATCTAATCTAATCTAATCTAATCTAATCTAATCTAATCTAATCTAATCTAATCTAATCTAATCTAATCTAATCTAATCTAATCTAATCTAATCTAATCTAATCTAATCTAATCTAATCTAATCTAATCTAATCTAATCTAATCTAATCTAATCTAATCTAATCTAATCTAATCTAATAGTTTTTATAGCACTGTTCAAGAGCACTCTCCTACAAACTAATTTTATCTAATCTAATCAAGACATTTGTAACGCGCCCTTTGGCCCTATGTTCAAAGGCGAACTGTTCAAACAACAATCTTTTACAAGCTTTACGAAAACATAAAAAAGTAAGAGGGTAAGATTGAAAAAAAGAGTTTCGTAAAAGAAAAAAACGTGCAAATTTAGCATAGGTACTATTAGATGGTAAGCTAAAAAATGGGAATGAGTGGAAGATCTCAGACCCCTACGAGAAAAAAATTTAAAAAAAGCCCGTGAAGTAATTAGAGAAATGATTACTCTATGTTTTAAACACGAGAGTACAGATTTTAAAATTAAAACTGTCTTCAGAGGCAACAAGTGTAAAAAAAATTAAGAGCAGGAGGTTTTTGAGTACTAAAAACTAAGCGGAAAGCACTACTAAGGGAGTTAGTGAGAAAACGAAGAATATTTTTCTATAGTAACAGAGTAAGAATAATCAGAGCAGACAAAATAAACAAAAAGACTAGTGATTTAAGGGTGGGATTGTCTAAGAATAGTTTTAATGCTTTGATACGCAGCATTTAAATACGATCTTTTAAACCCCTCCACTAAAATTACAATTTGATTTAAAAAAAATTGTCCTACCACCATGGGAACTGAATTCCGATTTTTTGATGTTCACCCGTGATGTCTTTCCCCATTATTGGGTTAGACGTAAGACAAAAGGATTGTGAAATCAAAAAATGTTTTCATATTCACAAAAACTGCTTTCCAAAATTTACAAGTACAATCTACTCTAACTATGACATAAATTATTTTAATTATAAAAAAACTAGAATGAGGTATAGATGTCGGAGCTGTTTTTTAGCTTTCAAAATTGATATGCATTCCAAGATTTTTAAATCAATAGGTTAAAAATTATTCATTTCATCTTATTTAATCATTCCATTATAGAAGTATGCCAAATGTATTACAATTTAGCGCTTAAAGATTTCAAAAGTACATCTGTATGTAATTTTTCTTGAGAGTCCGTGGCGAAAAAATCTTTAGATATCGTTTTGCAATAGATTTAAAAAATGCAAAAGAAAAGAAAAAGAGAACCAACTTGTCAGAACCCAAAGGTTTTTTTCAGCTTCAAAATTAACTTATAAATTACTAAATTATTAATTTATAAGTTAGTGAACAAGGTCTGGCCCTTTCCATTCATTAAAAATAATTAAACAATTTTTGAAATGTATATAATTTAATTTTTTGGAAATTTCAGGTTGTTAAATTAGATTTAAATTCTACAAGTGTGATCAGGTGATTTGAAATTATCATAATTATTACCTAGAAAATAATGTATAACGAAACATTTTTATTTGAATCAACTTTTTTGAAATTTAGTATGAATGTATCAATTCAATTTATGAAGGACTTCCGCATCAAGTGACAAGTGCAAAGAAACAAAAAAGATTACATCAGTGTCTCCATCAAAGAATGTGGCTACCAGGTCTAGTGCTCGACTCAACAAACCTTCTCCAAGTTTTCCACAAAGAAGTGCTGAAAGCATCAAGTCAAAGAAGTCTGAATCTACCAGTGTTGTTGCAACAAAACCAATTTCTTGTCCAACCATAGCCAGCACTAGTTCAGTTCAAAGCTCAATAGCAACCAGCAAAACCACAAAACCCTATCAATTCAACCCAACATCGTTTTCTCAATCAATTTCCACTGCTAAAACTCACACCACTGGTGCCACTCATAAAACAAAAGCTTGTCAAAAGTCTGACCTTGTTTCGGCAGGTGCCTTCTACACCAATTATTGCTTGATCAATGAGAACAATTTGAATAAAATAATTCAAAGATCACTCACTGCCACTTTCTACATGAAAGTGATGCTCACTTCACTGAAGAATGAGGTGAATCGACTGCCCCAAAGTAATCCGCCAAACACAGACCTCATGCTCAAGCAACAGAAACTGATTGTCGACAGATTGAGTGAAGAGTACCTGGGTTATAAGCAATCAGTGCTAGCAGGCATCACCATTCCTCAACGACTTCACAACACCCTCGTCCAACAAACCACTCCCCATACCCCTTCTAGAAACAACAGTACCAAGCTGCCAGGAGGTAGAAGCGTTTTGAAACGTTCATATGTGGGTCAATGTACTGAGGTCATTGCCATTTCTGACGACAGTGATGAAGACAAGGCCAAGTAGAACGTTGGCGATGAAGTTTTTTCGTAAGAAATTTAAAAATAATTTAAAAAAAATTTCATTGAAATTAATTAGTTTTATTTTCATGTTTTCGAGTTATATTTAAAAAAAAAGAAAAATACATTTGGTTTAAAGTGAGCTTTCTTTTAATTATACGCCTCTAAAAATAAAAACAAAAGTGTTTTATAAAAACGTGCAAAAACAACCTTTATTCAAATTAACAACATCGAAAGAAAAAATTCAAATTCATGTGTTTGATGAAATAAAAAAATACTTTGTAACCGTTTTTAATAAGGCGATCAATTTTAAGGAATTTTTAAAACAGCGCTTGAACGCGCAAAAATGTGTGAGTATTGCCGTTGTCCCTGTTGCGGTTCTCTTGTGTCTCTTCCATGTCTCAGTGGTGCCTAACCATTTTAAGAAATAACTTACATATAATTGGAATATCTTCGAAACTCGAGCCTATTTCAATTGACAGTAATTTTCGAAAGTATTAAAAGTAATCTGATCTGTAATAAAAAAAAATTAACGTGCTCTTTAGCGCTATGTTCAAAAGCGCTTCCATAGAACCGGTTTTAAACAGTGTGGGCTACTAGAGGACGGCCCACTCTGGGACGGCATCTGTACTTGTTTCATAGAAAAGGGATGCCGTAGGACAGTGCTACTTCAGCGGAGGTATGCTTTAGGGCGTTCATAAGAAATGAGAGTGGTGGAGGATGCTCCATAGTTTGGAATATATACAGCCTACACCCACTTCTTTCCAGTCTTTTAAAATATGATTTTTTTCCTTTTATAATTTTTCAAGTGCTTCTTAAGCCTTAAGCTTGTCTTCTAATAGCTGTTGGCGAGTTTGATTGCAGAGCGCGAGTCTTAGAATTCCGTAGCCGGCTACGCTCAGAGTTAAGTTTAGAAAAAGCTGAAACCAAATTAGAGAACAGATGTCGTTCTAGAGTGGCTCCGTCACCCAGTAGCCCAATAGCCGGTAAACTGGTTCTTCTGGGAGCACCTTTGAATGATTGCGCAGAAATCATTTTACAAACACATTGATAGAATATTATTGAACAGAAACGTCAATATCCTCACAGCTTCATGCCCGGACTTTTGTAGGGCACGCATGGGCAACATGCAAGATCAGGTATATGATGGATAATAATAATCTAATCTAACCCAATCAAAACATTTGTATAGCGCTAACTGAACACTGTTAAAAAGCGCTCAATATATATAGTATTCGGTTGCGCTACATATGCTATGGGTTTCATGTTGTAACATGTATTTGATAGCTCTAGACTGATATTCTGTTGTATATTTCCAAGTTATATCATCCACACCCACACTGTTGCATCGTTTTTAACTATTGAACACAATAAGGTCTAACGATTGCAAAAGGTCATTTCAATTCTTTGGTTTCACTTGAGTATTGAGAAGAAAAAACTTGAAAGAATTTTTTTTTCCACAGTCAAGCTGTTGTTGCACCTGCACCTGCAGTTGCTGCTGTTGTCACATGTACTTCATGTACCAAAACTGCAGGAGGAAGATCTACGCAGTTAACTGCGGTGGTTGCATAACCTACTTGTGCTACAAAGATGAGCCCAGACAGACGGGTGAGCAAAGAGGCATTGTGAAAAACTCAGAAGGAGGAAAGAAAAGTAAAGGAAAAAAGGCCAAAAAAGTCAAATTCAATTTTAAAAATAATGCCTTTAAAGACAAAAAAAGTAGAAGAGAAACGTTGAACAAGAAAGCAAACGAAATAGCAAAAAACAAGGGAAAAACAAAAGATGGTAAGTCACAAACTGGAAAAGACGGCACGAAAAAAGGTGGGAAAGCTGAAGGGAGAGGAAAAGAAGGAGGAGATGGGAGAAAAATAGATGGGAAAGAAAAAGGGAGAGATAGTGGAAAGGGGGCTGGAAGGGATGGAGGGAGAGATGGGGGGAGGGATGGAGGGAGGGATGGAGGGAGGGATGGAAAAGATGGATGGAAGGATGGAGGGAGGGATGGAAAAGGTGGAGGAAGGGATGTAGGGAGGGATGGAGGGAGGGATAGAAGAGATGGAGGAAGGGATGGAGAGAGGGATGGAGGGAGGGATGGAGGGAGGGATGGAGGGAGGGATGGAGGGAGGGATGGAGGGAGGAGTGGAGGGAGAGATGGAGGGAGGGATGGAGGGAGGGATGGATGGAAAGATGGAAGAGGTGGAGGGAGGGATGGAGGGAGGGATGGAGGGAGGGATGGAGAGAGGAATGGAAGGAAGGATGGAGGAAGGGATGGAGGGAGGGATGGAAGGAGGGATGGAGGAAGGGATGGAGGGAGGGATGGAGGGAGGGATGGAGGAAGGGATGAAGGAAGGGATGGAGGGAGGGATGGAGGGAGGGATGGAGGGAGGGATGGAGGAAGAGATGGAGGAAGGGATGGAGGAAGGGATGGAGGAAGGGATGGAGGGAGGGATGGAGGAAGGGATGGAAGAGATGGACCTGTAAAAGAAGGAGAGAAGGATGGCAGAAAAGGGTTCGAGAGAGGAAATGACAAAGGAGGAATGACAAACGGAAAAAAAGAAAACGGGAATCAATCGAAATGGAAAAAAGGAGATGATGAAGATGGGAGGAACAAGTCAGCTCGGCAGAAGGGTGGAAGGGACGGGAAGGACTTTTCAGAGGGAGGAACAAGAGGCAGTAGCAACTATGATGAAGATGGTTTCAAGGACGAAAACTACAGAGGACAACTTTCCGATGATGGAAGCGGTGCTGGCTCTGATGACAAGGCCACCGAATCGCAATCATGGCCTTTTCAGAAGGGTGACAGAAGAAAGTTTGAAGTGCAAATAGGTGAAAATTTGATACGAGAAACCAACATGGTGAAAAGGAGGTTGTTGCGTGACTTGTTGGATGGTAACGTGCTGCGCAGTGACTCAACAGAGATGAAGATGAAGGAGAGAAAGGACATGTTAAAAGAACAGGTTCACAAGCGGGGTGACAGAATCTATGACGTAGAAAGCCTACCAGACGACAAAGCGTCATTCAAGCTGCCCACCTTCGTGATGAGCAACATCAATTGTTCCAAGTTTCCCGACCCTTACGACCTCTTTGAGTACGACGAACACAGGATCTCTTCAATACGCTGGAACATTATGAAGGAGAGAAGGGGAACGACCGACCACTTCGTTGCCGCCTCAAGACACCTCAACTCTGGAAGAAAGTGTTTCGACGCTAGCAAGCGAGCTGTGAATATCTGAGCTCCTCCATAGCTGGCCATTGCATTTGTATGGCGCATTTTCATCATACTTTAAAAGGTCGATAAAAGACAATATGTATTTGATACAATTTCAAACAATTGACATCCATTCAGAGTTTTATTAAATATTCTTGCGAGTGAGAAGTAAAAAAACTTAAAAATGTTTATTTATTTATTTTTATTTTATTTTTTAAACATCTATGGTGTTTTCATCGCCATACAAACAAACAAAGCTATTCCATGATGACGTTTTGAAGGCAAACAACAACTTTTGATATCGCCGGAACTGAAATATCGGGGAAATGTCGGAAAAAAGAAAAAGTAAAAGTAAAAGTGAATTTTAAAAAGAAATTTGAAATTATATAGTGGCGAATTATTACTTCAAAAATATTTAAAAAATTTATGAACCCGGCCAATCTATTTCTTTGGCTTAAAATAAACATTAAAGAAATAATTTCATTTATAAAAACAAATTTTCTTTTAAAAAAAACTACAAGTGAAAAAAAAAAAATAATAACAATAAAAACCGGATTAACATGCCGCAAACCACACACAACGTGTCCTATTGCATCTCTCACTCTCAACTTTCAAAACCAGTCGTAACTATAGCAACTTTTGCTTTGGCTGCATGCCTTAGTCCATTGAAAAAAGATTTAATACTGCTGCTGCTACTGCTGCTGCTACCACCACCACCACTACTACTACTACTACTACTACTACTACTACTACTACTACTACTACTACTACTACTACTACTACTACTACTACTACTACTACTACTACTACTACTACTACTACTACTACTACTACTACTACTACTACTACTACTACTACTACTACTACTACTACTACTACTACTACTACTACTACTACTACTACTACTACTACTACTACTACTACTACTACTACTACTACTACTACTACTACTACTACTACTACTACTACTACTACTACTACTACTACTACTACTACTACTACTACTACTACTACTACTACTACTACTACTAATAATAATAATAATAATGATAATAAAAAAATTAAAAAAAAAGAAAATAAACATAATTTGTACTAATGAGTAACACAACCCGAACGCGTTCCCACAGAGGATTCTAAGAAAGAGCTGGACAAAAAAGGTTCCAAGGAGAAGTTGAACAAGGAAAAGAACAAAGGAGGGACTGACGATGAGAAGGACAAGAAGGAGGAAGAGAAGACAGACGAGGACATGTCTGCATTCATCCTCAAAGGGCTCGAACAACTCAACGAACTGGCCAAGACTATTGAAGAACAGGTGGTTCAATCGGATTGGCTTAGCTCGGATTGAATTGGATTGGCTCTGCTTGGATAAGATTGGATTGACTTAGCTCGGATTGGATTGGATTGACTTAGCTCGGATTGGATTGAATTGGCTTAGCTTGGCTTGGATTGGATTGGCTTAGCTTGGAGTGGATTGGATCGGCTTAGTTTGGATTAGATTAAAAATGGAAGTGATTGGATTAAAATAGGATTTCATTGAAACAGGTTAGCTTCATTGTGGAATGTTCGTTGTTGGCAGTCACGTGGTTCAGAATGTAATCTGATGATGCAATGAATAATCATAATTTTTAACGTAAAAAAGATGAAATAGCTCATTTGTTTAAAAATATTTTATCACAATTTTATTGCGCTTGAGGTTGTCATGACAACCTATTTCATAGGAGGCCATGGATTAATTTTTTGAAACTAAAGTATAGTTTGATGAAATTTTTATTAAAAAAACAATTTGAAAACAACTGTTAAATTAACGATCGTATTTTTTAACATCATTACCATCATCATCATCATCATCGTCACCATCATCATCATCATCATCATCATAATCGTCATCATCATCATCATCATCATCATCATCATCATCATCATCATCATCATCATCATCATCATCATCATCATCATCATCATCATCATCATCATCATCATCATCATCATCATCATCATCATCATCATCATCATCATCATCTTCATCATCATCATCATCATCATCATCATCATCATCATCATCATCATCATCATCATCATCATCATCATCATCATCATCATCATCATCATCATCTTCATCATCTCATTTCTATTTTTCCTCAGTCCTTTGTTCTCCACTTCTCCCTTTCTTCCGTTCCTCTCTCCATCTCTTCCACACCTCCACTCAAGGTGGGTGAGTACATAAAGAGGAAGGGACCATTGGAGATGATAGACCAGTGTTGCACAGGACCCATCACCAACTGTGGACCCTCATGCCTCGTCACCTCCTTCAACCCTTGCCCTCCTCCCTGTTGTCCTCCCTGCTGCAAGCCTCCTCCAAGGGCTGCTGCCAGCGGTTGCTGCCCTCCCAGGTGTCCCTGCTGCGGTACCATCTGCAGTCCTAAATGAGCCGCTAACACCCTTTGTAACACCAACTCTCCGCAATATCAGCTCTTTGCAACATCACTCATTATAACACCACCTTTTAACACTAACTTCTCACAAAAGTTTTTCACATTAACTCTTCATAACAACTTTTTCAACGTCAACTTTTATAAGATCATATTTCGGACTTGTCTTTTTTGATTTTGTAATTCATCTAAATGTGTGTATGAGACTATTGATAAAAATACTTTTTTAAGTTGACTGAACTTTTAAAAGTAGGATTTGAAAAAAACTCTCAATTGTTTGATGCTTTCGACTTTTAACAAATAGAAGAGCGAGTCACATTGCATAGGAGTTTCCATTGTTGCTTTGAAGTGTTCCAACATAGAAGCCAAATTGCAATAACGTTGACGACCCATTTTGAAAGTTAATATTAATAAGCAAATAAGAATTAAACCTCTATGAAATGTGTATATAATCAAATAAAAAACACCACTAGACCGTTCATAGTAACAACTTACTCGAGATCAAAGGGCGCGCAGAGTAACGCTTGCTTTGAAGAAGTCAAAGGAATACTCATAATGCAACCACCACTTAGCAGTACTTACTACCACCAAAAGAGCGGTTTTTGAAGGTAAGTGAAGGGTCTTTGTTGTGTTCCTGCACTGATCCTTTGCAAACAGGCGAAAAGCCAAACTACCGTATAAATACCCTGGCCACTTTGTCAGATGGACTTCTTGGTTTTGCCTTTCAATGTTTTCTCAGATTTTGTAGAAGTTAAGCGAACGTTTGATTAAACATGGAACTATCAAAGAATAATATGAATTTTGACAAAACTACCTTGAAATATACCAACTTCAGTATAGAAGCTCTCTTGTCTTCGTCTCCTTGCACTACCACACCACCTGGTAGCTGCACTGAAGCAACCGTGACGGTAGATTCAAGTTCTGAAGTGACATCCACCACAACCCCTTCAAAAGGAAGAGACTCGTTCAATGTTGCTGATTCTCTGAGCTCTACAACAGCAACAAAAGATCATAAGTTTACTTGTGAAAAAAAGACTACAACACAAGCAACACCATCAACACAACAGGCAACACCATCAACACAGCAAGCAACACCCTTAACACAACATGCAACACCCTCAACACAACAATCCGACTTTACAACAAAAACTCCGTTTTGTACCAGAGCGGAAGAATTTACAGCATTTTTTGAAACTTTTAAGAACGATTTTTCAAACAAATCTTTTAATCCATTTATGAAATTCTTTCACCCCACTATAAATTCTCCTCATCCAACCAACTCATCCACCCATTCCACTATAACATCCACTCATTCATCTATAGAATCCATCTACACCACCATTAATTCTTCTACCGATCTCACCAAAAAACCCACTAACACCCCCCACAAACCATCCCAATTACATGCACTGCAACACACAACCAAACCCTTCAGATGTCCAAGCTGTGGAGTCACCTACCGGCACAAAAGCTCTTACTACCGACACCTGCACAAGCACCGTAGTGGCTATCACCAGTGTGGCCAATGTGACGCTTGTTTCACCAGGATGGACTCTTTGAAGAGA
>OX387254.1:995314-1025314 GCA_947562095.1 Branchellion lobata
ATACAATATAATATATACACCTTGTAAGTTCTCATGTAACAAAAAGCTCTTTTAGTCTAGAAAATACCCAGCATGAATTGATACTTCAAGTTATATATAGAATAAAAAAATGTAAATATTTATCTCATAAACCCCAGAAGAATATAAAAAGAGAAAAACAAAAGGAAATTTATTGGTCATAATTACCATTGTGGAAGGACGGGGTGTAGCCTTAATACGAACCACCCTCTGTACACTACGATAAACGCCAACATTTGGCGTAGTTTTACTTAAAAGCTTTTAAAAAAATTATTTACAAATATTTATAAACTTTATTCCAGGACTGTGCTTTTTAGGATTCTTATCTTGCCAATACTACCCCGTGTAGAATTTATTGCTCGCAAAAGATTAGAATGTAGAGAAGATAAAAAGAAGAAAATTAAAAAAAGATTTGTAATATTTTCAAGCTCGTCAAAAGAAAATAAAGTAAGAATAAAAATTTAGTTGACGGCGGAGTTAGAAAAAATATTTTCATCTTTTGCCTTATAGAGCCATGAACAATGAGTTATAAGAAATTCTGGGAAACACCAGAAAAGAGTTTTTTTCTTTTAAACTAAAAGTGCAACACAATTGATACAGAACAAAACAAAACAAGACAAAACAAAACAAAAAAAAACAAAACAAACAAAACAAAACAAAACAAACAAAACAAAACAAAACAATATGATAAAATACAATAAAATACAATACAATATAATATAACAAAGTAAAATACAATGCACTATAATACAATACAATACAATGCAATAGAATATAAAAAATACAATACAATCCAACAAAAGTTAATACAATAAAATATAATACAAGAGAAACAATACAATCAATAAACAATACAACACAATACGATACATAAAAAAACTACATCACAAAACAAAGATGAGTGTTAATATGTAAGCGCTAATCTATCAGTGTTTCCAGACCCTGTCTTCTAACACAGCGTTCTAACCCTCGCATGTGCCACTAACCACTCATAACTAACCCATCCTCTCGCCTCTTCGCCTACTAACTTCTGGTGCTTTTTTTATGGAGCTGCGTTTATGAATTTTTGAGGTGTTTGTTGTTTCGAGGGGCTCAGAGCCATTGTGCATGATGTATTTTACTAATCCCTCATCTTCAGCAGAGACTCGCCATGTAGATGGCAAACCCACCTACAAGTGGGAGGAAGTGAACACAAGAGCCTTCTCCGGCACCTCCACCACCACCAGCAACACAACCACTACAACCACAACCACTACAACCACCACTACTACCCCTACTACTACCACCACAACCACTGCTACTACTACCCCCACCACAACCACCACTACTAATGCTACTACTTTTACAACCTCAAGCACAATGAGGCCTGTTACAACTCCATTCAAAGTAACCACCAACATACCGTTCTCCATTGGATCGACGACTTCAGCAAGGATTACAGCTGCCGCTACAACCACCACAACCACCACGACCGCCACAACCACCACAGCCACCACAACCACCGTTTCGCAGACAACTTTCAGACTTCCAAAAACTTCCGGCATAGAAATAATTAGGAAAAAAACTAAAAAAGAAGATAATAAACACAAACGTAAGAATAAAAAGAACCGAAAGTCGAAAGAAAAGAGCGATAAAAAGATAGCGAAGAATAAAAATAAAAGAAAAAAAGAAAAAAATAGAAAAGGAAAAGAAGGAAAAAATAGAAAAAGAAAGCCAAGTAAGAAGAGAAACTTCAAAGCAAAAAAAACCCAAAAAAATAATTTTTCAAAATTATCCAACGAAAGAAATAGAGCGCCAAATGCCTCTGGGAGGCGTGAGAGAAGATCCGTGAAGAGAGAGGCAGACAAGACACAGTCGCCTGGTTCTGCAGGCGCTTTGATGGCCGAAGAAAGCAGCGGAGGAAATATTACTAAAGACTGCACCATCAACTGCGGACTAAAGAAGAAAGAAGATTTTACCAGGCATTACAAACAAGGTGCGTTATTCAAAACATCTTCCTTTATAACAAAAAGATGGTGGTGATGAAAGGTATAAAAAAATGCGTAATAGAAATGTCGGGACGTGGAAGGTAGATAAGGTATCTTCTGTGGTACGGAGCAAAAAAGGTTGATTTATTGAAGCTGATTCTTATCAATCTTATAAAAAAATTTAACTTTTTAAAATATTCTTTTAAGCTGACGAGTAGTTGCTGGAAGACGGTAACATTTGCCTCGAAAGCGCTTTGCCGTCTTGATATGACTATTGAAAGGGTGATCGATCTTCTTGCTTAAACTCCCTTACGAACCAATACAACTTTCACTATTAAAAAAACCTTTCAGTTACCGACTTAAATAATCGGAAATCCTGAAGGTACTGAGAGAAGGCATCCAGGGCAGAGCAGAAGTTTTAATCTAACTTTTTATCTTGTCATATCTTATCATATCATCGGCATGCACTAATGTCTTTTTAATTCTTAATTTCACTTTCCTAACACACTAATAATTAATTCAAAACTGATTCATCACTTATTCATCCGGAATTCATCACTTATTCATCCGGAATTCATCACTTATTCATCTGGAATTTATCACTTATTTATCATCCCCCTTAACCGTTTGTTCCAAAGCATCACTTAACACGCCTGCTCTTATTTCTTTCGTCGATTTGTTGACTAATGAGTTAACTGATATGAGCTTGATTGCTTTGATTAGCAACTTTTTTCAACTTTTTAATTTTTTTTTCAAACTCCAATCGATGAATGCTCACACTCAACTTCAAACTCACCAACGTCAAAGAAGTCATAGAACTCAGAGATCTTCAACATCATGCCTTCCTGTTGACCGCTTGGCCTTCAAAATCGATCAAACATGTATATAGCTCTGGCTGGTACAGCTCAAAAGCGTTTTGACGATAAAGACTCAATCTTGTTAACCATTCTCGACAAACTCACAAACACCGGTTCAGAAAGGTCGAAATTACATTCTGTAACGTGGCGTGAAGATGTATTAACGCAGAGTTTGTTTATAAACTAGCAGGGCCTCGTAATTCAGGCTTATTGTGACTGAATTGTCTGCGCCATATTCACTGCATCTCCTGTGTTGAGCTTTAAAGAAGAAAAGCAATCGACATTCAGAAATGTTCACAAGTGTTTAATACCTCGTTGAAACTCACCTTCAGCCATCGAATTTGTTATTTAGATACGTTGTTTTTTCTTTCACCATCGAAATAATTATCTTTGAACCGAGGCTGCGTTTTTATTTATTTTTAAGCCCTTACGACCTTCCAGCCCGTTCCAATCAACTCAAAGCAACAAACTACTTTTTGCAACAAGTGTTGATCAGCATTGATTGCTTCTGAGTAGATTTTCGCTCCACTCACACTAATCTTCAAGCTTCAAATATTTACAACTTTCACTATCTCTCCACCATTCCTCCCAAAAACCTCCACCGAATATCCATCAAACCATTACTATTCATACGGTTGTTGTGCGCCTTTTAACATTCTGTTCAAAGGAGCTCTCATGTGAACGCTCTCACACTTTTCAAAAAGCACGCCCACAACCTTCACCAAAACATTATCTCTTAAAGCATTTCTAACCCTTTTTAATTTCCATCAAACCTTCAATTCTTCCTTCCAGACTGCCTACCACACCGCTCAAGAATCCATCTGAACTTCGTTTTCGACATTATGTCTCAAAAGTCCTGGCGCTACCCCATCCTGCTGGCCATGGCCGAAGACATGTATGTGAGGCTCTACAAGAAGTATCAGCACATCAACCCTCATCCTCATGAACCCTTCGTCAAGCTCAACTTTTACCCCAACTCTTATGGCCCCAACTACACCATCCATCCTTCGGACTCCACCACGTGGGAGGAGGATGACGAAAAAAGATTCCGAGCTTTGTTGAAGTTCACAGCCAAGATGAAAACCTTGAAAAAAGACAATTATACCGAGATCGAAAGCGTCAAAAAACGACGCAACGCCTGGGACCGCCTCAGCAAAACCATTCTCAAAATTCTTATCAGGGACGGCAGGAAGGTTCCCAGTACACAGAACGTGGTGGTATATGTGACGGATCGCGTCATTGAAATGACTATGCCCCAAGAAACCCTTCTCAGGACCAACAGGCTGGTGGAAATCAACAAAAAGATGGCCACGTTACGGCGGTTTGAGCTGTTCGGACTGACCTTGGGTGGTTTTTATAAGCTTCCGCAGGTCGAAGCGGTGCTCAGAAAGTACCACAGCAACCCCCACAGTCGCCTGTACGCCTTCCGGAGTCTTCACAGAGGTTACAACAAAAGCATGAAGAGTATGGTTGACCTCTTCTGCAAACCTCCACCCCACCTTCCTGACGCCCCCCTTTTTTGAACCCCTTCTCCATAATCCCTCTGACTTCTCCTTCCTTCCAAACTTTTTCCTTCCTCCAAACTTATTCTCTCCTCTAGACTAACTTCCTTCATCTCTCTGACCTCGCTCTCAATTCAAACCCATGGACAAACCCTTGTTTGGATGTTCTCTCGTGAACTCCAGTTGGTCTATTCCGGTCGTTATATTTTTTATTCGTTCGAATTTTCAAACGGTGATTCTCAGCACGCGTATGCCTGCGCACAAACACTTGAAAATTATTGCTTGTAGCTCTATTTATCGTCCATAAAGAACCTTTTTATGGATTCTTCACTTTTTCAGTTCAAAGCGCTATGTTTCCCAAATCTTTTTTTGTTTCGATTTTTATTCCTACACCAACGTTAGCTTGTCGGCCATGTTAGGTAACTTTTCCAGTTATAAATAAATCACACTTGATGGCTTCTGTGGAAGTTGAAAATAGCGTTGCCCTGTAAGCGTTACAGTTACTGGAGTTACAGTTACTGGCGTTACAGTTACTGGCGTTACAGTTACTGGCGTTACAGTTACTGGCGTTACAGTTACTGGCGTTACAGTTACTGGCGTTACAGTTGCTAGAATTATTGTTGTTAACGCAAGCGTTTCGGTTAGAACCCATAATTAATCTTCAAATAGAAAAACAAAAGCCAAGTCACCAATCGGTTTATCGACTACATCAATCGGTTAATCGACCACAGCAATCGCTTTATCGACTACATCGATCGGTTTATCGACTACAGCAAATACAACGCGAAGCATTCTCAATAGTACTCAACAAAATCTATTACAAAACTTAATACCGTTATTATGGGCGTATTATATAGTGGAGTAGGAATAGTAACGTTAGGTTTGAACTGACCTCTCAAGGTCTCCGTGGATAACTATTGATAGAATGAAAATTAAAACATTAAAAACATTCGCGGGCGTGTGGGAAAGGGCGGGAAATGAAACGGAGAGTGTTATAACACTGATGCGTTGTTGAACGTTTGAAATGTTCGTTGAACACTGAATACCTATCAAAATTAGTTGGTCCGTCGATGTAACGTTAGGAGGTGCGTCTAACATGGGTTAGCAGTGCGTTGTTTGAAGTGGTGATGTGTGGTGCACACGTGTGGTAGAGAACTTTAAAGAGTGCCTCCCCAAATGTGCAAAAGCCAACAAACACGAGACTGAAAGAATTTAGAAAACCGAACTAAAACTATTTTCGGATAACTCGCTACTATTTCAACAACGAGGCGGCGTATAAAAATAAAAAAAAATAAAAAAATAAGCAACAATCAAAACTTGAGTGTGTAGAAACACTCACGCGAAAAACCACACACACGTGATCACGCACACGAGTCTTTAGAGCACACACACAACACATGCGCACACAATATTCTATATGACACACAAGTTGCTTATAGCAGGTAACGCGTTGTGAACCAAAATTAAAAAAAGACTGCCCTCATTCATGAAATTAAAACGCACGTTAGTTGATACATTGAATAATCATTCAACCACATCGTCTATCAGCCCCAATGACCTGCTTCTCCGACTTCTTCTTCTTCCACAACACCATTTATTCTTGAAAATAATTTTTTCCGTTTTCATTTTCTTATCAGAATCTCATTCCATCATCATTTGCCACCCATCTATCAGCCTTCCATCAATCGCCACCAACTCTCCAACATCTGATCCGTCAACACCCAACCACCCTCGCTCGCTCAAAGTTACAGTGCGTTGTATCACTACTATTCCTCTTCCTTCACTATCCATCCTTCTATTATCATTCCAACACACTCTTTCTTGTTTCTCTTCTCCACCATCCACTCTTACCATTTTTCCATCTCACCAACTCTCTTCTTCCACCCACTTCATCCACCACCCAACATTTCAGCTAACATAGCTTCAGCAAAACACAAACACCAGCGCTTAACCGGCGCACGTGTTATGGAAGCGGGCAGACTTCGCGATGCTTTCTGAAGCCTGTGTGGCTCGGTCGAGCAGTTGAGAAACCTGATCTGTCTTTCCTTCTAAGCTCATCTTTGACTCTTCGTATGAGGTTTTGGCGTCTGTGGTGAAAAAGATTTGAGTGGTGGGTTAGTGGGTGAATGGATGGGTGGGTTGGTGGGTGAATGGGTTGGTGGGTGGATGGGTTGGTTGGTGGGTGGATGGGTTGGTTGGTTGGTTGGTGGATGGGTGGGTTGGTTGGTGGGTGAAAGGGTGGGTGAGTTGGTGGGTGGATGGGTTGGAGGGTGGGTTGGTGGATGAATGGGTGGGTTGGTGGGTGGATGGGTGGGTCGGTTGGTAGGTGGATGGGTTGGTAGGTGGGTTGGTGGATGAATGGGTGGGTTGGTGGATGAATGGTTGGATTGGTGGGTGGATGAATGGTTGGATTGGTGGGTGGATGAATAGATGGTGGGTAAAGGAATGAAAGAAGAACAGGGCTGGTGAGTAATGAAATGAATGAGTGATAGATAAGAGATTGAATTACTAAGTGAATGAAAGAAAGTATCCCGTCAATGAAAAAATAAAAAAACAAAAGAAAGAGAAAAAACAACAAAATAAAAAAATAAAAACAATAAAAACAACAAAAAAAAACAATAAAAACAAAAAACAAATTATAAAAAAAATCTTCATCGGAGCTGCGATGTTATAAATCTATGAGACACACAGATGCTACTATCAAGTAGTTATTGACTGACTATGCAAGAGGGCCATCTTTTTTCCTAGCTCCTCCACCAGGTACTCGTACTCACTCACAAACTTCCCGAACTCCTCCGTCAGACGGCTGATCGGCTCAGTGCGCGCCTCAATGCTTCGACTCAGTGGCCTTGACTTGCTCTCTAGCCTCAGAGCGGTCTGTGTGTGTGTGGTGTGAAGAGGGGTTTGGGATGATGACTCGCCGTTGTGTTGTTTTTTATAGTTGGGACAAAAACTTAGTGGTGGTTCTTTAACCATCTCGCTTTGTTTTTTATTTACATTAGTCTACAGCTTGTAGCTACTCCAAGTTGTGGAATGATTCATTTCAAGTTGATTATATTTCTAATTAATTATATTTCTAATTAATTATATTTCTAATTAATTATATTTCTAATTAATTATATTTCTAATTAATTATATTTCTAATTAATTATATTTCTACTTAATTATATTTCTAATTAATTATATTTCTTATTAATTATATTTCTAATTAATTATATTTCTAATTAATTATATTTCTAATTAATTATATTTCTAATTAATTATATTTCTAATTAATTATATTTCTAATTAATTATATTTCTTATTAATTATATTTCTAATTAATTATATTTCTTATTAATTATATTTCTAATTAATTATATTTTTATTTAATTATTATTTTAATTAATTATATTTTAAATGATTGTACAGTTTAAAGTATTAAATTTCAATGATTTATCAAACCAATTTCCATTTAACCTTGATATTTATTTTTCAAAATAACTCAAAAAGCCATCAAAACGTCAACAAAAGTACTTTCTCCACGCTCACATCACCTTGTTGGTTTCTTCCAGCACATCCTTGTACGACTCCAGCTCCTGCGCGATCCTTTCGATCATCACCTCCCTTCGGTCTACCGACTCCTTCACCTTTCGGAACCTGTCTTTGGCGTCCTGTGAGCGCCTCGAAGGACCCGTGAACTCACTTCCCATCTCCTTCAGACGTTCCTCCACCTGTGTGTTGTTGTTGTTGTGTGTGTGTTTGTGTGTGTGTGTGTGTGTGTGTGTGTGTGTGTGTGTGTGTGTGTGTGTGTGTGTGTGTATGTGTGTCTGTGTTGTGTATGGGCTGTTATGTTTTTGTTTTTGTCGTTGTGTGCGGATTTGTGAACGAGTGTTTTATACGCGTACGAACACACATGCCTTAAAAAATCATTCTCACACAAAAACTACCAGCACGCCACAACAAACACCATATCCCAGAGTAGAAGTTACGTCACACCAAAGAACTTTATACTCTTCCGAATTATCACATCGTATTATCACCATTTTCATGCTTTTTTCCAGACTTTCGATACGTTGATTGCCGCTATCAACACTCTGTTTGATGGACTCTTGCGTTTCTGTCGCATTGCCCAGAATTTCATTCAGCTTCACAACGTTTTCCTTGAAGTTCTTAGCGGTGTCTCTGGAGTTTTGTTTGGAGTCTTGGTTGATCGATAATTGAAAAATTAAAAATGATAAGTTGAATAATTTTTTTTTGAAAAATAATCAAAGTGTGGTGTCAACAATAATTGATTACATGACTTTTTTCAAGTTTTGCACCACCAAAAATAATTTTTCTTGTGACCTTGACAATCCTTGTTAACACCTTTTTTTTAATCTTCCAAACAACTACCACTAAGTGAAGAACAGAGCTTGAAAGAAATTTATCGTCACGTGATTTACATCTTCTAGCGCTGGCTCGGAGTCTGTTTTCAACTCTGGATTACAAACTATTGCCTTAACTCATGGCTTTCTCGAGTTTATCACTAAAAGTTAATTCAACACTCGAGTGTTGCGTTTGCTATTCGAAAATATAAGATAAGATATAAAAAAAACGAAAAAAAAAACAAAAAAGATATTAAATATAAGATTTAAGTAACTCACAAACCGAGAGCTGCCCATTCATTGGAGTGCATCAGAAATATGAATATTATTGAGAATATTAAAAAATATTATAAACTTCAAAGGGTTCAAAGGCCACAAACGACCTTCGTTTCCTTTATAAAAAAAGAAAAAAAAGAATTAGAGGAATAATAATAATAATAATAATAATAATAATAATAATAATAATAATAATAATAATAATAGTAATAATAATAATAATAATAATAATAATACCACAAAAATAATAATAATAATATCTTAAAATAAAATAAACTCGTAATAGGGAGAGAAAAAAATGAATGAATAAATGAATAAATAAATAATAAAAAAAAGAATTAAAAAAAATAAAAAAATAAAAAAATAAATGAATAAAAAAATAAATAAATGAATAAATAAATAAATAAATAAATAAATGAATAAAAAAAATAAATGAATAAATAAATAAATGAATAAATGAATAAATAAATAAATAAATAATAAACTCCGCTCTGGTGACGTCAGTGATCTAATCACCACAACAACCATTAAACTCAAGTGTTCTTTCCGAGACGTAACACTTCAACATCTTTCTGACTTTGCTTCAAAATATCTAATCTAATCTAATCTAATCTAACCTAATCTAATCTAATCTAATATAATCTAATCTAATCTAATATAATCTAATCTAATCTAATTTAATCTAATCTAATCTAATCTAATCTAATCTAATCTAATCTAATCTAATCTACTCTACTCTAATCTAATCTAATCTAATCTAATCTAATCTAATCTAATCTCATCCCTTTAGCACTATGTTCAAGGACGCTCCCATGAAAACGGTTTTATTCGCTGTGGGCTACTAGAGGACTGGACACTCTAGGACGGCATCTGTACTTTGAGTTGCCGCTTCTAGAGCTCAAACCTGGGCTCACCCGATCACACTTTGCAGCAGAATAGGCCAATCATTATGCCGCAGGCGCGGAGGTGTTAAACAAAAAAATAACAAAAAATGGTGTTAAGCCATAAGGTAACGAATAGTCAGTGTAAAGCAAAGATAGTCTATGAAACTAAGACAAAAAGATGCAGCTTTCCATCAAATCCATTTTAGCAAGAGTAACCAATCCAAACTCCACTCAGGCGACCAAGACACTCGTCACAAGAACCAACCTCTCATTCTCGGCCAGCCTTTTGAAGTTTTCGTACTCTCTGATCTTGTCCTCCGTGTCTCTGATGATCTCCTCAACCTGCGTCAGTCCATCCACCGTCTTCTGAATCTCCTCGCCGAACTTCTCAATCTCCTCGGGACTCTTTGAAATCTTCACCGCCAGCGTGTTGTTCACCACCTGGCGAGTAAAAGTGACTTTTGAGGGGGTGTTTGGTAACTTGATAGTTGTAAAAAATTCACGTAACTAGAGTGAGCTGGAATCTCATTAGTAATGAAAAAAAATCGATCGAAGCATTTGTATAGCGCTGAGTAAAGATCGACGAAGTTAACTTTTGAAATAAAAAAGAGTAAAAGTAGCTTAAAAAATCTTAACGTGAGTTGAATTTCAGCAACACTTACCGTTTCAACTTCTTCGTAGGAGCTGTGGTTGGCGTTGAGAATCTTTTCTGCTCTCATCACCTCGGCGTCCACGTCGAGATCCTTGGCCTCAGTCCTGTCCTTCGCCTCTTCCGCTTTCGTTGCATACTTCTTAAACTCGTCATTCGTCTGCGAACACTGCTTGCTGGCCAGGGTGAGCTAGGTGGGAAGAAGGGTGGGAAAGTGGATAGAAGGGAGAGTGGAAAGGAAGGGGTAAGGATGATGGAAATGAACAAAGATAGAGTAGAAAGTACAAACTCGAGTCCAAACTTGCTTGAAATGTTTAATTGTGGTGATTGTTAAAATTATTTCAACTGAAACAGCTCGAAATGCGACTGCAAAGCATGAAGAGACCAACCTCTGAGACCAACTTTTCTGACTCTACCCTCTTTTCTTTGGCGATGTCATCACCTTCCTTGGCCAGCTTGTGTGCCTTGTTCGCCTTGGCAACCAACCCATCAATGCACGTGTCCATGTTTTCCATTCCTCCTCCACAACTCTTACAGTCTGCTCCACCACACACCTCGTCACAACCCTCGGCCGAGCCGCCACACACCTTGCATCGTTTTATGCATCAGCAGAAGTACAAAAATGTGGTGGAAATAAAACAAGATATTATTGAATGAGGAACAGATTGGAATAAAAAGGTCGTCAAAGTGATCCAGATCTCAAAAAGTTGTGTACAAACTAACCGCTTAAAATACTGTTCATCCTACTTTTGTGATTTCAAAACTTATGAAAAAACTTTAAAAAGAAAAAAATCATGGAGCGTCGGTCACACACGGCTTAAGAGGGCAATCACTCACTCTAGCGTTGAGGTCTTGTACGTTATCATTCACTTCGACGGCGACGTCCGAGATGTTCTGGAGCATTCTGAGCTTCTCCTCCACGTCCTCGGGCTGGGTGGCCTCGTCGAAGGCCCTGTCATAGGCGTCCAAGTCCTCTTTCAACAGCTCTACCTTCTCGTTCGCCTGTGCCTTCTTGGGCAGTATCTCGCTGATCTTCCGTTCGCTTTCCTGCACGCTCGTGAAAGCGCCTGTATGGTGAGAAGTTTGAGTGTGGATTGAAGTGGTGGAAGAACGGTCGTGAATAGTGGGTGGTGTCGGGTGAAATGAGTTTAAAGATGAACAAGTGTTCCGAATCGGAAATACTTTATTCAGACTCAATACCTGTTTTCAGCATCTCCTTATAAAGGCCCTCACCACGCTAACAATTCAGTACTCGAGAATGATTCAAAGTTTGTGAATAATTCGCAACACCTTCAATGTTCTGTTCCTGTTCCGATTGAGCGCTGTTCTTGAAATCTTCAATGTCCTTCTCCAGCTCATCAAACTGCCTCTGGTACTCTTCAGCATCCGTCTGCAACTCCTTCAGACTCTCCTCCATCACGTCCAAGTCCCCTTCCTGCCCTATTACCGTCTGCTCCGTCTCCGTCAGGTTGTCCCTGTGGGCAAACAGTGTCTTGCCAGAATAATGTGTATTTTTATGTATATTTTCATTTGTATTTATTTTTTATTTAAAAAAATATTTTTTATTATTTGTGTTTATTTCTTTTGGTGCTCATTCAAATATAATTTTAAATGACTATTTTCAATATTAATTTTTAAAATATTTATTTATTTCAAAGGTTCAACAATGTTTAATAACTAAAAATAACAAAACTCTATGCTAAAAATAAATAAAAAAACCCATAGAAACACAATGGACCTTCAAATCTCCCCATCAAATCCCTCCAAAACCAGCCTTAACAGACTCAACAACACACGTACTTGAGTTGCGTGATGGCGTTGGAGATATCTTCAAAGTCAACATCACTGACGTTCTTTTTTTCGACCAGGTCGTACAGCATCTTCAGCCTCTGCGAGAATTCATCAGTGTAGCTGGAAACTGGTCCATGAATCTTTACCTCCTTGCTTTCCCTCAGAACCTCCTGAGCCTCGGCTGGTGGAGAAGGCGCGTGGGAGGTGTTAAGGTCTATTTGATACAGAGGAGCTGGAGCTCTCACCGTTAAGCTGCTTGATGTACTTGTCCCAATCGTCGAAGCACTCGCCACAGGGGGCACAGTAAGGTAGTGAACCAGTGGTGCCTCTGTCACATCTGCAGAAGAGGCGGCGGAGGTGGATGAAGGTGGAAGAGGTAGAAAGAGATGGAAAGAGATAGAAGAGGTGGAAGGAGGTGGAAAAATTTGTGAAAAAAAGTTGAAAAAGATGGGAGGCTGTTGGAAGAGGTTAGAAGAAGTCAAATTGAGATTGAAAGAGGTTGGAGGAGGGCGGAAAAAGTTAAAATAAGATTGTGGAAGGCTGAAGAAGAAGGAAGGTGGTTGAAGAGGTAGTCAGTTTTTTATATAAAATTTGTCAATATTTCGTTTTTAGCGGTATTTCGATATAGTTTCCATTAACAAATGTTCCTATAGAGCTTTCTGTACTTCGTGGTCTCGAAGCTTTAATGACTACTCACATTTTTTTTTACTGTCACGGGATGCTACAGTTTGAAGCTATCGAAGTGAAAAGTCAGTCACAACTTCTAACACAACTGAAAATATATTTTCTGAATTCTCATCGGAACATTTCTATTTGATCTCTTTTGGAAAACCAACTTTTAAGTCATCCTTCTTCTTTCAATTCCTTTCAAAGCCTTTGTTTCGGCCTCCACCAAAAACGCTAGTTTTGAACCACTACAGACTTACATCCATCAAATATTCAACACCCACCACAACTTTAACATCCAGCAAAAAACTTTGTTGAAAATTCACCAAAGAATCAAACTCCGCAAACCCCTCACATCGACCAGCCACTCACATCCACCAGCCACTCACATCACCAGCCACTCACATCACCAGCCACTCACATCCACCAACCACTCACATCCACCAGCCACTCACCTGTCACACTGAAGTCCAGAGACTCCAGGTTGGCAGTTGCATTGGCCTGTCTCTTTGTCACAATATTCGTTCTGAGAGCCGTCACGGTTGCATGCGCATGCTGAGGAGGAGGGGGGTTGATGAAGGGTTCGAGAAGGGTGTTTAGTGGTGGGTGGGTGGGTGGGAGGGGGGGGGGGGGGGAGGGGGGTTGTTTGTTGTTACTGGAGAGTGAAAAAAGTATTTTTTGCGGTGGGACTTGTTGGTGGGTGGGTGGTGGTAGTTGTTGGTGAGTGGGTGTTGATGAGTGGGCTGTAGTTATTGGTGGGTGGTGAGTGGGTAGGTGGGTGGGGAGTGGGTGTTGACGAGTGGGTGGTAGTTATTGATGAGTGGGGGGGGGGGGGTGGATTGTTAAAAAGAGATCGTTGAAGTGATTTTTAATTAAAATAAAAAAGAATAAAAGTTTGAAATTAAATCAGAAAGGTATTTTCAAAATGGAATTCGAAAAATTAAGCTGAAAAAAACGAGTTTAAAGATTCAAAAATGAAAGTTAAAAGTGAAATTATAAAAAAATTATTAAAAAAAAACTTAAATAAGGAATTTAATTGTCAAAGAAGAAAGCACAAAGTGTGAAGGACTGACGTTTGCATCCCAGGATGGGGTCTCCCCAGTAGAGGGGGGGGCACTTGCTGCAGTCCCTGCCTCCCTTGCCCTCCAGGCACTCGCACTGGCCATCGAACTGGGTGAGGTTGGGGGATTGGTGGGTGATTGGTGGGTGATTGGTGGGTGATTGGTGGGTGCTTGGTGGGTGATTGGTGGGTGATTGGTGGGTGATTGGTGGGTGATTGGTGGGTGATTGGTGGGTGCTTGGTGGGTGATTGGTGGGGGGCTGGTGGGTGATTGGTGGTTTTAGTAGACACTAACCGGATTGCACTGTTCGTAAAGGGATCCGGTAAGGTCGCAGTCACATGACTCGCAACCTTTTCCACTCGCCAGCTTCCAGTGGTTGATGTCGCACTCGTCGCAACTCTTTCCGATCACGTGAGGCAGACATTGGCACTGGCCTGTCACGTGATCACACGCGTGCAACAACGTCTGGTTCGTTCCCAAAATGTTACACACGCAAGCTGAGGGGTTGATTGCGTTTTTGCGTGAATTTGAGTGGAAAAAAAGAATTGAAAAAGTTAAAATTATATTTTTGAAAATACAATAATGTTATGTGTTTTTTGTTGCTATAAAGTGTTTTTTGTTGTTATAAAGTGTTTTTTGTTGCTATAAAGTGTTTTTTGTTGCTATAAAGTGTTTTTTGTATTTAAGATTAATTGTTGTTTATTATTGTTTTCCATCAAACAATTTGCCTTATAGTTTATTATGACTTGATAAATATTTCAACCATAAACAGAATTATCCAAATAATACAAATTATTTGAATAAACATTCCTCTGTTGATGCCTTTCTCAGTGGTCATCATCCGTTCTCCTTCTTCCATCAACAACCCTCCACCATAAAGCTTCTTCCACCAACAATCTTCCACCACAAGGCCCCCCCCCCCCAACATCTTCCCACCAACAACCCTCCCCCATGCTTCCAACCCACCATCAACCTCTACACCCAACTACCCTCCCAACCCAACTACCTTTCCAGCCCAACTCTCTTTCCAACCCAACTAACGTCTGCAAGTTTTGGCAATAGCATCTCCAAAGTATCCCTTGGCGCACCTCTCGCACTGGTAGCCCTCAGTGTTGTGAAGGCAAACGAGACACTCTCCCGTGCGTTGGTCGCAGCTGTCAGGGTTGTTGACGTCGATGTTGTCATTGCACTGACACTTGGTGCAAGTCCCTCCGTCTCTGGTGGCATCGCCGTAGTAGTTGATGGCACACTCGTCACACCGTTGACCTGTGGCAGTTGCATGGTGGGGTGGTGGTGGCATAGTGGGGTGGTGGTGGCATGGTGGGGTGGTGGTGGCGTGGTGGGGTGGTGGTGGCATGGTGGGGTGGTGGTGGCGTGGTGGGGTGGTGGTGGCGTGATGGGGTGGTGGTTGCATGGTGTGGTTTGGTAAGTGGTTTACGGTGTGGTTTGGTAAGTGGTTTACGGTGTGGTTTGGTTGGTTTTGCACAGACGCACGGACGCACGGAAGAATGCACGCATGCACGAACGCACACGCACACACATACACACACACACACACACACACACACACACACACACACACACACACACACACACACACACACACACACACACACACACACACACACACAAACACGCACACACACACACACACACACACACACACACACACACACACACACACACACACACACACACACACACACACAAACACACACACACACACACTCACCAGCGTATCCAGGATTACAGTCACACACCACACTGTCCCCCCATTGGCGACACGTGTTGGCGTGTTGCAAACCCGACCCTGCGCCCCCAGGACACATGCACGCCTTGCAGCCTCCATGCTCTATTTGGGGGTGCCCGTAGAAGCCGTCAGCACACCTGCAGGTTGTCGTATGGTTGTTGTTGTTATAATTGTTGTTGATGTTGTTGTTGTTGTGGTTGTTGTTGTTGTGGTTTTTGTTGTTGTGGTTTTTGTTGTTGTGGTTTTTGTTGTTGTGATTGTTATTGTTGTTGTTGTTGTGGTTGTTGTTGTTGTTGTTGTTGTTGAGGTTGTTGTTGTTGTGGTTGTTGTTTTTTTTCTTTGGTTGTTTTAGTTTGTTTCGATGGTTGCCATTTTTGTTCGTATTACTCTCAGTGGTCTTTGTTTGTGGTATCTGAACCTATTTTTATTGAAGTTAAAAATTTTTGTTTTCAATTTTTGAGTTGAAAACTAATTTTTCAGTTAAAAATAAAACTAGCAATTAACTTTTGAAATCCAAATATTTTTAAATCCAACTCTTCCAACACTCTCACATGTTTTCCCACCCTTCCCACACATCCCTCCCATCCTTCCCACACACCCCTCCCATCCTCCCATCCTTCCCACACATCCCTCCCATCCTCCCATCCTTCCCACACATCCCTCCCATCCTCCCATCCTTCCCACACATCCCTCCCATCCTCCCATCCTTCCAGCCTCCCACCCTTCCCACACATCCCTCCCATCCTTCCCACACATCCCTCTCATCTTCCCATCCTTCCCACCCATCCTCCCATCCTCCCATCCTTCCCACACATCCCTCCCATCCTCCCATCCTTCCCACCCATCCTCCCATCCTCCCAGCCACCACCTTTCACAGTTGTGTCCACCAGAGTTATCCCTGCATCCTCTGCAGGCTCCGGTCTGGAAGTCACAGTCAAAGGCGAGTCTGTTACACTGGCAAGGTCTGCAGTGAGGATAGCCCCAGAACCCACGCTCGCAGTCACTGCACGTGCGACCGAAGGCGTTAGGCTGGCAAGCACACTGCCCTGTGGTCTGGTCACAGTACGGATCCACCGAACCCAGGTTATTGCAGTTGCATGCTGTGGGTGGAGGTTGTGAGGTTGGGTGTTTGTAGGGCTTGAGTTTTCGGAATTCGAAGTTCTGAGCATTGAGTATTCGAATTCTTGGCGTTTTGTGTGTATAAGGAACTTAAATATTGTAATAAAACTTGTTCAGTATTTGTTTGTTTTCTAAAACTTCATACACATTTAAAAAACTTTCGAACCTATGAATAAAAACTAACTAACAATTTAATCAAAATTAAAAAAAAACCTTTCAGCTTTAACCTTATATTTTATTTTATAGTTTCTAAATTTGAATCCAGTTAACAAGATAAAACGGTCACACGAACAGGTGCAGCCGTCGATTCCGAAGCCGTAACTGCCCGGTGCACACATGTTACAGGTCCTGCCTATGACGTTTGGCTTGCACCTGCACTGGCCTCCGATGGGGTCGCAGTCGAGGTCGTATGAGCCGGTTGGGTCGCACTCACAAGCTGCCGGGAGGTGTGGTGTATGGATAAGTCCAAGCTGCACGTTCCAGGTGCTTGCATTGGGGCTTTAAAAAATGGATTTTTTATTATGAATATTCAATTTTGTTTGTTATTTTTTATGGCTTGTGTCACTCATGATAATCCATTGTACTCGCAATTAATCATTGTAATCCACACTTAATCATTGTAAACCACCCTTAATCATTTTAAACCACCCTTAATCATTGTAACCCACGCTTAATCATTGTAAACCACCCTTAATCATTGTAAACCACCCTTAATCATTGTAACCCACGCTTACTCATTTCAACCCGCACAAATTCATTTCAACTCTTTGAAACGCATTGTCATCCATGGCAGTTCATGACAACTCAAAACATTTCCCCCTCTCCAGTACCCCCTCCTTCCCCCCCCCCCCCCCATAAACCAGTCAGCCATGCACAAAAATATTCATTGATCAACTCATAATCCATGAAATATTGAACGAGTTCATCACCTCTGGCTCCGTCAAAGATGGCAGCTCCGTAGCTGAAGAGAACCAGTCTGCAGAGGTCTGAAGGTTCCTGGTGCAGCAGTGGTGAGTAGTACGACTCTCCACATTTGTACCTGCGTTGCAGGGAGGAAAAAGAGACGTGGTTGTTGTTGTGGGCTGTTGTAGTTGTTGTTGTGGTTGTTGTTGTGGACTGTTGTGGTTGTTGTTGTGGGCTGTTGTGGTTGCTGCTGTGGGCTGTTGTTGTGGTTGTTGTTGTGGGTTGTTGTGAGTTGTCATTGTGAGTCGTTGCAGCGGTAATATAGAAAATGCCGCTGAAGTTATACAGTGTGTAACGAGAAGTTTGTGACGTTACTCTTCTTTCTTTTGAATGCTCTAAACATTGTAATCCTTCTTTTTCTCAACTTAAATGAAAATGCTATGAGCTTATTCATTGGATGTTATTTTTCAGTACTCCTAAACGACTCGGCTCTGAATCGGTGCAAGTCAACATGTGCCTTCATGCTTCAAGCGTGCTGCTGCGGTCAGAGGTCCTGAGGGGAAGCATAGGATACCTGGTGTAGTCGCCGTGGACGTTGCGTGGATCGGCGTAGTTCATGGCGGGGTGATTGTCCTCGCTAGGAATCAGCATGATCTGAAAAGGATGAAGGAGACAGTCTATTAATATATGAGTTAATTAAAAAAAAATAATTAATTAATTCATTCATTAAGTCTTTTAACTATGATAATGCTCGTGTTAATATTGTGTCATAAGCCTCGCGCTCTTGAACAGTGTGGAATCAGCGCTATACAAACGATTTGATTAGATTAGATTAGGTGGACTGACGCCGCTTTCATAATAATCGTCGTTGCATCGTATGGTTGTCTTGATGTTGCAGCGTTGTACACTGGATTATTGTATCATAGACGCTATTGGAAACTATAGACTCAGCGCTTAACAAATGCCTTGGGTGGAAGAAAATAGAACAGAAAAACCAACTTGGTTTAATCTAATCTAATCTAATCATTTGTATAGCGCTGATTTCACACTGTTTTAGATCAAATTAGATCAGATTGTATGGAATAAAACTGAAAATCCAATGAGATCCAACTAGAGAGTGAATCCGTCGAAATAAAAAATGAAATGAGCAGAGAGATAGACTAAAAGAGAAAAATAAAAATAATAAAAAATAATAAAAATAGACTCAGACTAGGGGCAAACGGATATGAAAATGAATCAAACCACACAGCAGCGTACCGAGTCAACGAGGATCCTTTCCTCGGGGTTGGCGTACCTGGGGTCAAGGCTGTTGAACTCAAACTTGATTTTGTAACGCTTGCCTGCCTCCAGGCATGAACTGGGTGCTACCACGTGATGGCGTTCAGCTGGTGGTGGTGTGGTTGGTGCTGTGTGGTTTGTGTTGTGTGGTGTGGTTGGTGTGGTGTGGTGTGGTTGGTGTGATATGGTGGTTTGGTGTGGTATGGTGGTGTGGTGTGGTGATGTGGTGTGGTGTGGTAGCGTAGAATAGATTAGATAAAATTAGATTAGGTTGATGGGGTTGATTAGATTAGATTAGATTAGATTAGATTAGGTTGATGGGGTAGATTAGATTAGATTAGGTTGATGGGGTTTATACATATGAACAGTCACGTGGATCGATTATAGATGAAATCTTTCAAAATGAGCTGACTACAGAGTCTTTAAAAGTGAAAAAATAAAATTTTTACAAAAACATTTTCTGTTGAATTTTTTTCGTCACCCAAAGTTTGTTTTCAATGACTTTTGAAACTTCCTTGTTGATTACAGAGGTCTTCAACTAAAAATCTTTCCTTCAATAATTTTCACAAAAATATTTTTTCAACTGAAATATCTATAAAAAATCATTATAAAAAGTGTTTCTCAAAGGCTATAAATAGAAAAAACGACAAAAAACCGCAAGCACAGAGGGTGCTCTTGAACAGGGGTGGTCAGCTCAATAATGAAAAATAATAAATCAGATCAGATTAGATTAGATCAGATGAGATGAGATGAGATTAGATTGAATAGGAGTAGATAAGATTAGATCAGATTAGATCAGAATAGATTTGGTGAGAGTGGATTAAACTGAGTAGAACACATCAGATAAGATTATTTCGAATTAGATCAAATCGGATTAGATTACACCAAATATTAGATTAAGCGCTTTTAAACAGCGTTGATCAGCGCTATATAAATCTTTTGATTAGATTAGATGAGATTAAATTAGGTTAGAGGGGCAGACGGACTGTAGGAGAGGTAGAGAGGCACAGCAGCGTCTCCGTGGATGACGTTGCTGCACTTGCCACTGAAGTCACTCTCGTCGTCATCCAGTCTTTCCACCGTCATCCTGATGTCACTCCACGAATTGGAGCTCTGTGGGGAGTGGAGAGATGTGTGTGTGTGTGTGTGTGTGTGTGTGTGTGTGTGTTTGTGCGTGTTTGTGTGTGATTTTGTATATGTGTGTGTTCAAATTGACCTATACATTAAATCCTCCAACCCATCTATTTTACCCACTCAATCACCATGCCCCCACATCCACCCCACCATCCCCTAATTTCACCAATTCTCATTATGCTTGCTGACAACTTATAACCCGGAATTATTCTTTAAAACTGAACGCAAGCGTCTCAGTTGCTTGCCTTGGCGTCACAGAAACATGATTTTAATTCATTAAAAAATTAAATAAAAAAAATTATATTTTATTTAAATTAAATTTAAAAAAATTATATTTTATTTAAATAAAATAAAAATAAATTATAATTTATTAAAATAAAATAAAAATATCCCTTTTGGTTGATTTTTTAAAATTTTCTTCCATTTAATATCGAACACCACCACCACTCACCGGTATCTCGTACACCACCACCACGTCATAGTGGGTGGAGTAAGGAACGTTTGAGATGTCGAATTCCAAGGAGGATCCTTCGTAGACGCTGGCAAAGCCGGTTCCTGTCCATGTCCTGGGTCTGTTGTCCACACTCACCTTCTTCTCGATCTCCGCATGCTGGTGGTGGTGTTGTTGTTGTTGCTTTGTTGTTGTTGTTGTTGATGTTGTTGTTATTGTTGTGTTGTAATTGTGTTTATTTTTGCTCAGGTTTTGGTTTGTTGTTGTTTTGTTGTTATTTTATTTTGTTGTTGCGTTTCTTGTTGTTCAGGTTTTGCTTTGTTGTCTTTTTGTTCACGTGTGTTGTTTTATTATTAAAATTTTGTTAATGTGTTTTTTTGAATAGATGTTTGTGTTACTTTGAAATAATGCAATGAAAGCGTGTACCTTCATAATAGAAAGATACATCCCACCACATACACCTCTATTACCTCCACCACACCCTCCCACAACACCTCCATATGCCTCCACCACACCCTCCCACATACACCTCCAGTACCTCTACCACACCCTCCCGCATACACCTCTAGTACCTCCACCACACCCTCCTACATACACCGCTAAGGAATGACTGTTCGGCCTCGTAGGTGAGCCAGTTGGGAGCTGGAACAAAGTGCCTAGGCACCAGTTCGGTGCAGTGATGTCCCACAATGTTGGGTCTGCAGGAACAGGCTCCGTCTATATGACTGCAGTTCAAGCTGTAAGAGCCTCCTATGTCGCATTTGCACTCCAAACAGCCTTGTCGGATTTCATGGAGGTTCCAGTAGCCAGGCTGTGGTGTGGTGTGGTGTGGTGTGGTGAGATGTGGAAGGATGTGATGTGGTGTGGTGTGGGTGGTTTGAGTGGCGTTTGGATTGTTTGGTGTGGATGGGATGGTGTGGATGGGATGGTGTGGATTGGTCGTCAATCGTCTCACCAGGCATTCATTGCAGGTCCTTCCTCCCACGAATCTCTTGCATCGGCATTCGCCAGTCCACAGGTCACACTGACCATTGTCAATGGTGCCAATGGGGTTGCAGTCGCAGGCTGGTGGTGAAGAGGGAAGGAGAAGTAAGAGGGAGAAGGAGGATGAATAAGAAAGGTGAAGAAGCAAAAAGAAGTAAGAAGGAAAAAAAGGTTGGAAAAATGAGAAGGAAAGAGAAAGGCTGAGAAGGAAGAAGGTGAGAAATGAAAAAAGTATTAAAAAAAATAAAAATAAAAATAAGCAAAAAAACAAAAAAAGAAAATAAAAAAGAAAAAGAAAGATGGAAAAGTGACAAAAAGTGCAAGGAATGGAGTGAAAAGATGGATGAAGAGGAGACTTGGAGGAGGGAAGGTTAGAGTGTTTCAAGAGGAGGTCCTGAGGGGACTGAGTTTGACTACTTCGAAGCTTTTGAAAGTACCTTTGGTACTTCTTTTTATTGCTACAACTCCCATCACCTCTTCTACCCCTCCCACTCCTAGCAGCCCACAGCGAGTAAAAAATTGCTCATGGAAGCGCCTTGAACATAGTGCGCGTTACAAATTCCTTGATTATATTAGATTGTATTAGATTAAATTAGATTAGATTAGATTAGATTAGGTAGGATAAGATAAGATTAGATTAGATTAAATTAGATTAAAACCTTCGCATCCATCGGGATTAGCTGCTGCCATGTTCCAGAAGCCTTCAAGACACGTGTCACACCTCGGACCCGTGACGTAAGTCTTGCAAGAACACCTGGAGAGAAGGTACAATGTAATACAACTCCCGAAGCGCCTCAGTTGCTTGGCGCTTTTCAAATAAGATTCTTTGTTTTTAGCATTAATTCCATTATTATTATTATTATTTTTATTATTATTATTATTATTATTATTATTATTATTATTATTATTATTATTATTATTATTATTATTATTATTATTATTATTATTATTATTATTATTATTATTATTATTATTATTATTATTATTATTATTATTATTATCATTATTATTATTATTATTTCATTGTTATTATTTTATTGTTATTTTTTCATTGCGATTATTTATTGTTATTTTTTTCGTTATTATTATTTTTTTTAATTATTTTATTTTTATTATTATTATTTTATTCCTGTTATTATTTTATTTTTATTCTTATTTTCATTATCCTTCCCCAACCGCCCATCCAGCCACCTGCCAGCCACAATTCCCAAGTATTCGTTGGTCCTGGGTTCACACTCGCCATTGTGCAACGAACCATGAGGGTCGCAGTCACAACCTTCAGATGGAGTCATTATCTCAGGTCAATCAATATTTTAATAAATTAATTAAATTTTAATTTAATTATTTCAATAATTAATTAACCATTCAATTTAATATTTTCAATAAATAAATTAATAATTCAATATAATATTTTCAGTATCGACTCAGACCTATGCGACCACCATACCACCAGCCCCTCCTACTTTGGCATATGAAAGGGTCAGTCAGTTGTCTGGTGGGATCTTGGTAGAAGTAGGGTTTGCACTCTTGGCAGTTGTAGCCTACGGTGTTGTCCTGACACTCATCACACACGCCTCCGCTGGTGTAGTTGGTGGCCACAAAGACGGCAGGGTCGAAGTGGCATTTGGTGGAGTGCTTGTTACAGTTGCACTCTGGAGGGTGGTCGCTTGCCGTTGGAGGTTTCGAAACTAACTTGAAATTTTTATTATTTTTTATTTCGATAATTCATTGAAATTGTTTTTTTTTTCAATATTTTTTTCCATAAAACTTTCATTGTTTTTTATATTATTAACTCTTTTTTGTTTCTCACAACAACCACCAACAGCCACAGCCACTACCACAAAATTTACCACTACTGCAACAGAAATCGTATTTACAACCACCATCTCCATAACTATCATCACCATCAGAACTGTTGCTTGCACGACACCTACCGAACATTCACAACTCTCACTACCCCAAAACCTCAACACCATAACATCCAACCAAACCACAACTCCTAGGTACACCACCGCCACCAACGCCACCATCATCACCCCCTCTATCACTTTCGCAACCTTGATCAAAATAACACTATCTATCACTACGACACAAAGAACACCCCCTACAACCACCACCACCACCACCACAACCACCACCACAACCACCGCCACAACCACCACAACCACCAATACAACCACCATCACAACCACCACCACAACTACCACTACAACCACCACCACAACCACCACCCCAGCACCTTTACAGGCATTGTGTTCAGTCCCCAGAGCGGGTCTCCAAGGCAAGTCATTGTAGAAATCCATACACTGTTCACAGTTGTAGCCCTTGGTGTTGTGTCTGCACAAACACTGAGCTCCAACCTGCCGTGGTGGTGGCGGTGTTACAATACAATAAAATACAATACGAAACAATAAAAGACAATACAACATAATGCAATATAATACAAAACAATACAATACAATATAATGCAATACAATACAATACAACATGTTGCAATACAAAACAATAAAATACAATAATTTACAAATACAAATACTATAATAGCGGCATTAACCCGTAGAGTTTCGAGAATAAAGTTAAGTGAGTGGTGTTGCATGGTGGTGTTGTTGGGTACTGTTGGATAGTTTGTGATTGGGAGTTAGGTGGTGGTGTTGGTGTGTGGTAGTGAATGTGGTGATGGTACTGATTGTGTTTGGTGATGGGGAGGTTTGGTGGTGATGGTGTGATGAAACATCGTTCTTTTGATTATACTTTTCACACACACACACACACACACACACACACACACACACACACACACACACACACACACACACACACACACACACACACACACACACACACACACACACACACACACACACACACACACACACACATACACACACACACACACACACACACACACACACACACACACACACACACACACACACACACACACACACACACACACACACACACACACACACACACACACACACACACACACACACACACACACACATACACACACACACACACACACACACACACACACACACACACACACACACACACACACACACAAAGCAATAAAGAAGTATGTTGATATTGTTTTGAGTCTAGAAATATGAACTTTTCATATGAACATTCCTTATCTATTTACCAGCGCAATGACCTTGAGAGGTCTCTGTTCTTAGCAAAACATCTCCATTCTATACCTTTGGAAACTCACGGAGGAAGAAGAGATTCCATAGGTAGCATTTGAAAGAAAGAGGAGGTTGTTGAGAAGGTTTTTGAGTGATGGTGAGAGAAGAAATGCGTTTTTCACGATTTTTAAGATGTGGCCTCGAAACTCTACGGGTTAATGCCACTATAATAATATTCGTGTTTGTATTGTATTGTATTATATTGTATTGTATTGTATTGTATCAATTATGGTGTGGGACTTTATAAGAAGCTGCTTCGAAAACTTATGTTAAAATTATGACTGGGGTGGAATTGAGGTAATTCCAGAGAGTATTAGTCTCAATGTTCATAGAGACCCGTAACTTAAAGGTTTTTGGAGAACGAGTGAGAGCCAGGATTGGATTAAAGGTCAGGACGAAGAGAAAAATTGACGTTCAAAAAAACATTTTTATTTAAAAAGTTCCAAAAAATGCTTATTTAATCTTCATTAAGACCTCCAAACAACGTGGTACTTTGTGAACTTCAAGAGAGGAGCAGATTGCTTGGTGTCAGGAGGTTATTGTGCTCGGCTTCTATAGGCTTCCGCTGAAAGGGCTTGCCAGTTGATACTTTCTACTTCTCCATGCTGTTGAAGTCTTTGATGTTGTTTGTGTGGGGGTGGCTAGGAGCCGTTGAAAGGTATGAACTGAGGGAGCTATAAGCCGTAAGTGTAGATACATAAGAATAATGGATATGTGGAAGAACCAACGTAGCTATGGATGGATTCAGATTTATAGAAGATATAAAGAAACCAATGAATTAATTAAGATAATTAATTAATTAACTAATATATAAGGTATCAATTAATTACTTATTAATTATCCAATTAATTAGGATATGGATGAGTTAGTAGACGAAAAGGTGATTCATTAGCTGGAAGAGTGGAGTGGTTGAAAGCTGGTTGGATGGATAAGAAGTGGAAAAGACTCAGTGGAGGGAGATTGGGAAGATGTATGACGAATAACTGGAAATGCCGTCTAAATTAAAACCTGAACGACAGAACGAGGGATGAGATGAATGAGAAAATAAAACGAAAAAAATAAACTCAAAAACGTGATCTTCATAACTCCAAAATGCTGAAACGATTCCTCGTAGTTGGAGCAGACAGCTTGGAATCTTGCAAGTAGTTTAATATCTCTGAATGCAATCACTGGTTGAAGCTTTTATGCTTTCAGAGCAGCAGTAGCGGAGTTGAGGAGAACAACAACAACCTGCCATTTATGGAACGTGTGGTTACTCTGGCGCTATGTCATAAGGAAGCTGCTTGTAACTGTTGATGGCTTCCACAACTGAGTCTCCTTGTGGCCCTCCTAGGAGAGATGCATGACCAAGGATTCAAATTTATGGCGGGTTTCACTTATCCGAGTATCCGACTCCATCCAATCTCATCGCTTCAAAGCTGGTCGTGCCTCATCCATTCTGATTCAAGTTATTTGAGTTAGTCTAACTTAATGCAAATTCACACATTTCAATAGTCTAATCCAATACATTTGCACAGCGCCTTCGATGCAAACCTTTGAAGGTACAGGTTTTTAATGTATTTTTATCATAAGTGTAGCTGGTACTTATTTAAAGGTAAAAGATAAGCCGAGAGTTATCCTAAAATTAAGCCTGAAAAGTTTTTAAAAGTTATTTTTCATCATATGTTACTATATATAATACTAATATATCTCCCTTGAAGTTTTTTTTGAAATTTAAAAAAAAAATCAACAGTCAGTCTCATTCTAACCTCTTTGAAGCTACTATTCAAAACCCTTTCAAACGATCATACGACCACTTACCACCACCTACAACTAATAACATCCACTCACATCCACTCACATCCACCCACATCCACTCACATCCACTCACATCCACTCACATCCACCCACATCCACTCACATCCACCCACATCCACTCACATCCACTCACATCCACTCACATCCACTCACATCCACCCACATCCATTCACATCCACTCACATCCACCCACATCCACCCACATCCACTCACATCCACACCCATCTACTGACATCGACTGCTTCTGTGCAGTTACGAAATGCTCAAGCCACCTCCCATCTACCGACAGCTCCAAATTAGACGTTGAAATTTTTTGGACACTGAAAAGTTTATTTCAGAAGGAAAGCTGTCTCCGCATTCAGTTGCCACAAGTCTTGATGTGAACTCAGCTGCTGACCTTTATAATTCCACTCTGTCAGGGATCTTTGACAAGATGATTCCTTTTAAGACTGTTGAGTACATGAAAAACCTTCTGATCCATGGTTTGTTGGGGAGTGTCGTACTTCGAAATGTCTGAAAAGGAGTCTAGAAAGGATCTACATGAGGACCAAGAGTGAGAATGATTTTGCGGCATGGCTGTGTCAGATGAAACTCTACAAAAGACTGTGTAGACACAAACGTAGAGATTACTGTAATAATAAACTCAGTGATCCAAAATACAAAACGGCTAACATTTAATAATAATAACATTTGTATTTGTATTGTATTTTATAGTATTGTATCGTATTGTATTGTTCTGTTTTTTATTGTATTGTATTGCATTTTATTGTATTGTATTGTATTGTATTGTGTTGTATTGTATTGTATTTTATAGCATTGTATTGTATTGTGTTGTGTTGTGTTGTGTTGTATTGTATTGTATTTTATAGTATTGTATTGTATTGTGTTGTGTTGTGTTGTATTGTATTGTATTTTATCAACACCAACAACCACGGAGGTTCACTTAAAATTCTTGCCAAACGCACCATGTCTGAGTTGTTTTGGTAGGCTCCAATGGGGTTGCAGATTTTGGCGTGTCCATAGCAACTGCAGCTTCCCCTGACAACCAAGTTGTACAAGCTGTAGTAGTACTTCTCCTTCACGTCTGCCTCCGACATCACCAAGTTGTCTCCTATGGTGGTGGTGGTGGTGATGGTGGTGATGGTGATGGTGGTGGTGATGGTGGTGGGTGGTGGTGGTGATGGTGGTGGTGATGGTGGTGGTGATGGTGGTGGTGATGGTGGTGGTGGTGGTGATGGTGGTGGTGGTGGTGGTGGGTGTAAAAATTATGGTGGTGGTGGAAAACTGTAGCGGTTTAGTAGTGGCTTAGTACTGGTTGGTGGTGGTGGTGTGGTGATGGTTGGTGGTGGTGATGTGGTGATGGTCGGTGGTGGTGGTGTGGTGATGGTTGGTGGTGGTGGGGTGATGATGGTTGGTAGTGGTGGGGTGGTGATATTGGTGGTGGAAAGTAGATTGAAATTGATGATGATAATGATGATGATGATGATGATGATGATAATGATGATGATGATGATGCTGATGATGATGATGATGATGATGATGATGATGATGATGATGATGATGATGATGATGATGATGATGATGATGATGATGATGATGATGAAAAAAAGAGAAAAAAGATGAAGTCAAACGACCGACCAAGCGTGTGGAGCTTGGTGAAATTGATTCTGATGTTGGTGATCTTGAGGAGGTCTTGCACAATGGGGTCATAGGGGTCTTGAATCCTCACCTGTCTGGGCAGCACTTGGAAGACCACCTGGGAGGTGGATGAAACAAAAAGGGGGGATGGAAAGAAGAGAAGGATGAGAGGAAGATGAATGGGAAGTAGGATGTGAAAGATGAATGAAATGGAAATGAGAGTTGGAAAATGTGGAAAATGAAAGATGGAGAGAAAAGGAGGAAAGAGAGAAGCAAAAGTAACTGAAAAAAAAATGAAATCTTTAAACTACGAAAAAAAAGAAAAGTGAAAAAAGAAAAAAAAAAGAAAATAAACTCCGAAAAAAAAAAATAAATAAAGCACAAAAGAAAATAAAAAAAAACGTATAAAATTGTTGTTGTTGTTGTTGTTTTGTTCAAGAGGGAACCATGCCAGTTTGAAAGGAGAATGAGTTAGGACTGAAATAATGGACCAAACGAGAAGACAGTAGTCGTCACGAGAGTGAGAGCTTTCATTGCAAGCGGTTGCTTACACACAGAGGCCCATGTGAGTCTAATATGTGAAGTTTATCGTTATATAAGCTTCAGTGTAGTGTGTTGTTTATTGTTATTATCATTATTCGTTATTGTGTTAATCAGGACTGTGTGTTATTCATTATGTTATCCTGTATTTTTTTTTTTTGGTGAAGGCGTGTTTCTTTTTTACGCATAATTCAATGTTTAGGGCGTCAGTTGTTGTAAAGAGAAATAATTTTTACCAAAGTAAAGAACAAAAGACATCAGGAAGGAGCCTTATTATTTTTTTATTCTTATATTTTTATAGTATTCTTTCTGATGTTTTCTCATTATTATTCCTCTTGTCACCTCTGCAGCTCATGAGATCCTCACCAATGCATGCTCTCCCCGTCTGAACTCCCTGATCCACCCACACTACACATTCCATTACCTAGTTTCGTCTTCTTCCACCTGCTTTTAGTTCCCAGTCCTCATTCCCACCCACCTCCCCATTAGTTCCCTCCTTCTCATCAGCCTCCTCATGCACCTCTCTCAGTATTATCCTCTCAAACCCCTCTTCTTTTCGTATTTCTTCATAATCTTCAATCAAACTTTAATATCTTTTCTTCTATCTTTCATTCCTTCTCATCATTTCATCTTTCATTCCTTCTCATCATTTCATCTTTCATTCTTTCTCATCATTTCATCCTTCATTCCTTCTCATCATTTCATCCTTCATTCCTTCTCATCATTTCATCTTTCATTCCTTCTCATCTTTCCATATTTTCATCCTACCCAGTTCAAATCGTCACGATCTTTTCATTTTTCCTTCCATCAACTCTTCCCTCAATCTCTTCCTCCTCTGCCATTCCTTTCATCAACGTCTTCTCTCTTATTCTTCTTCTTCTTCTTTCAATTCACTTTTTTCTTCCACTGTTCATAAGTCCTTTTTTTTCTTCTTCAAGTTCTTCCTCTTCCACAAACACTTTTAAAATTTATCTTCCCAATGAACCCCCCCCCCCCCCCCCCCCCTCCCTCCCTCCCCTCTTCTCCTCGCTACCCTCCTCACCTGCCCTCCAGTGATGGGTGACACTTCTGAGTACTTCTTCTCACAGATGGGTGTGACCAGGTCTCTGGGAGGTCCCAGTGGCACTCCAGGGAAGTGCTTGCGACAGTTGTGAGAGAAGTATCTGTACACCTGTTAGGACGGTTTTGTGGTGGTTTT
>OX387254.1:1030314-1042814 GCA_947562095.1 Branchellion lobata
TCTTTCCTCAGTGGATCGAAGTATGCGGGTGTTTGGCTCGAAGTGCAATTGCCACACTGGGCCCTTTGATGCCTTCTATGGAGCTTAGATGAGGGCGATAACAATACAATACAATACAATACAATTAAACACAATGCAATACAATTAAATACAATACAATTAAATACAATACAATACAATACAATACAATACAAAACAATTAAATACAATACAATACAATACAATACAATGCAATACAATGCAATACAATACAATACAATACAATTAAATACAATACAATTAAATACAATACAATACAATACAATACAATGCAAGACAATACATTACAATACTATACAATACAAGTCAAATACGAATATTATTATAGGGGCATTAACCCTGGCCATAACGTTGGTTGTTGCGCCGCGTTGTAAACAAGAAAAGTTTTTGGTTGAAAACGTTATGAAATCTGGCATGTGATAACTGCTTATGTGTAGAAGCCATGGACCTTATCAAAACAGATCGTTTTGTCTCGTAAAAGAATAAAATAATAAATTAGTGTGTTTGTGTATTCGAATCTGAAACTTTATAAACATTTTGAACATTATTATCTTTATATATTTTGAACTGTATTATAAATATAATATTATGAATATAAAATTATATTATGTTATATTATATTAATATTATATTATATATTATAAATTTAATATTATAAGTATGATAAAACTCATAAAGCACACTTGAGAGCAAAAGACAAGGTAGCGATGGAGAGATTTAAAACGGTTGCTGAGTCATAGCGCTCAAAAAACAACATGAATGAAAGAGAACTCGTGTGTGTGAGCTTGCTGGTGGGTTTGAAAACTTTTGATCCTGCCCTCACAAAGACTTGATTACTGCTACTAAATACCTAATTATCTTCACTGAAGCTTCAGTTATTTCACTAGAAGATTTATTTTCACTAGACTTTGTTAGTTTTGCAGAAGGCTCAAACTGCTCTTACCGTCGTCCTAATTATCCTCAATGAAGACTTATTTGTGAATTTGAAAATTCAAAAAAAAAGACCGCGCTTTTAAATTGTTTCGAATGGCCAAAAAGAACGAAAAAGTTTAAATTTCAAACTTGTGCACATCTCACAACTTTAAATTTCGCCAACCCAAAGATCGCAACTTAAAAAAAGTGCCCCAAATGTCGAAGTGATGAAGTAAACTCGCGAGAATGCCTTAAACCGCCTTTTTGTCATTTGGGGCGTCATAAGAGAAAACAGACGTTACGAAGTGGCACGCAACGTGAGTGATGCTGGCGACACTTCAAAGAGCATGAGCCGATCGAAGTTGTGGCGTTGTGGGAAAGTGTAGGGCACTTCGGCAAGAAATATCACACAATTTCCCTTTTGAAAGTTTTAAATAGTTAAGTTAGGTTGTTCAATAAAGCGTGTTGTAAGACCTATCCACAATTCACTGGCCAGTCTTTGCAGCTCACTGGAGCCCCACCAGCTTCGTTCGTAAACCGAATCATGCCGTCACAAAGTTAGCACACAAAGAAAATTTTGTTTTGAAGATGATTGAATGAATGAGAAGCCAGAGGAGGCTGAAATGATTTGGATCTCATGTTTGCTGCTTGTTTATAAGAAGTCGGTCATCCGTTAGGTCTCGTATTTCACTTTTTAGTTCGCACCTCGACCAACAAATTCGAAAAAATCAAGTTATACTCGACCAATCCTATTACCGCAACTATTATTATTATCAGTGCTGCTAGTACCATATTAATTATTAATTATTCATTTATTAATACCATTATTCCAGAAAAATCGTTACCACTCCTTCCACTCTCTGCAACTCCACTACACAACATTGTAAATGCAGCTATGGTGTCTCAACTTGGTGTCGCAAAAACCTCCAAGCACAGCAGAACAATCAGTCGAACAACTCAAACACATTTAGACACTCACTCTGTGATTTCTGGGTATGATGCGGTCTGAGATGAAATCGTAGGGCTGTCTGGAGTCGCACACGAAGCACCTGTTCTTGCTGTCTTTCAGATGGCTGATGATGCAGTAACGCTCCGGCTTTTCCATTCCGCAAGTCGAAGTGGCGCTTAGGCGACTTTGTCTCGCTATCAGGAGGTCTCCATGGGCCGGGAAGCAGCTGCCTTGGGCGCATATCTCCTCTTCCGTGAAGCTCATCGGGTACTTGTGGAGTCTTCTCGCTCCTGTAGACGATGGTGGTAATTGATGGTGGTGGTGTGGTGAGAAATGGTGTTAATTGATGGTGGTGGTATTTGGTGTTGGGTGTAGAGGCGTTTTGTAGAATTCGTTGATTGTTGGCTTCAAGAGCATACGAAGATAATTGAATATTGGAAGGCATTCAAAACATGCATCGGTGCATTTTTCAATTTTGCATTTATTTATTGAGTTTTGAATTCACAATAGTGATTCAACAAAACTAACCAGTGATGGCGAGAAAGACGATCAGCCCCAGGACTCCGGAAATCTCCATGATTGAGAGATTTTTACTTCTCCAACCGACAACTTCCAAGCAAGCCTAGTTGCAAAGATATATGAGTTCAACCAGGAGGTGAAAACGATGTTACAATAAACAAAAACACTTTGGTTGCAGGCAATTTATCCGATTCCTAGTCTACTGGAGTATCCGACGGCAACCAATGTGGACTGTTATTCTAAACTAGCAAAGTAACTTTAAATTACCACTCGCCCTTACGCAAACACACAACCTCACGCACACACACGCATCCTACACGCACACAACTTGCATCCACATATTCCATTTCATCATTCATAGAGCCTCTGAGCGTATATACATGGATATAGTGGAGTTTTTTCTGAGATGTTAAGAAACTTACTCACACACGCACACACATACAAAAACTTTGAGTGTGCGTGCGTGCATGGTATACTCGCCCTCAATAGGTTATCTTCATGGAATCATCTTGAATATGCATATACACACATGCACACAAACATACACACATGCACACAAAGAATTACAAGGTTACACGTTGAAATTTTAAAGTATTAGTGTCGATGTTATAGCGATAGCAACTGACCTGTAACAGCGAAAGGAGATAAGAGCAGCTGCAGGCACTCACACCACGTGGACCAACACCTCAAAGCCTGATAAGATGTTATGCATGGAATCCTAGGCAGCTTATGACCCAGCTCATGCAATTGTGGCTTTTATATCATTGCCACTTACCAGACAGAACGCTTTAACAAAAGAAGGTTCTTTATATAATCAAAAGAATATTCAAAATGATTATTCAAAAGTAAATCTTCTCGAAATTATTTTTATTCCAAGATTGATTTTAAGCCATCTGAAATGTGTTTTTTTTTGGAACGCGATTTGCAAAAGAATGAAAAACTCTGTTTATGGAATAAAATAAATGGGGGAATTGACTTTATTGATTCGGTGAAATTCGATGGAAGGATTTATTTGGGAAATAAAATATACTCATTAAAAATGCTATGGTTTCATTGCTGAAATACAAAGAATAAAAATAAATTAGATTAAAAGATTAGGAAATACAATATATTTTCAACCTAAAATGGAAATGAATGAGAGATGAAATGAGAAGTTGCATTAGTGGGTGAAGGAGGTGGAAAAAGGGAAAGAGAAGAACAAGAAGAAGATAAAAGAGGGAGAGGAAGAAAAGAAAGAAGAGAGGAGGCAGAGGAGCTATGGTGGTTTGTTGAGGGAGGCAGCTGGAACGATAGTGAAGGAGGGCATCTTGTTGTGAAGAACAGGTGAAGTTTTGATGACGATGCTTTTGTTGATGTTGTTGTTGATGTTGTTGTTCTGGAGGTGGTTAATGACCACAAAGTCATTGTTGTTGTTTTTGTTGTTGATAGTTGTGATTTTTTGTTGGTTGCCGTTGGTTATGGAATAGTGGTGGCTGTTTGGTAGGATGGTGAGGTTGTTTTTAATGGTGTAACTACTACTATCGACACACTTAATACTGATGTTGTTAGTATTGATGTTGTTTTCGTGGTTGTTCTTGTGAATGTTGTTGTTGTTGTTGAGGGTGTTGCTGTTATAGTTGTTGTTGAGTTGTTGTAGTGACGACGACGATAAGGAATTGGCAAATCGAGGCTTAGACGGGATGTTATAGGAATTGTGGAAGTTCTGTAGACGTTGTTGTTGTTGCAGTAACTGGTGTTGCAACTGTTGCTGTGATTGAACTTTGGTTTTTTGGAAAGAGGATATATGAGAATAGTTGACAAAATTCGGTTTAGAATTCTGTTGTTGTTGTTGCTGAAATTGTTGTTGTTGTTGCTTCAATTTTTGTTGTTGTAAAAGTTTTTGTTGTTGTTGTTGCTGTTGCAGATACATGGGAGAAACAACTTTTTGTTGACGGATCGCTTGTTGGGCTTGTGGCAGTTGGAAGTGAGGTGGAGTAGCTGGCAGGTCTTCGAGGTGGCCCGTCCTGAGGAGCTGTATGAGAGGACTGATGGCGTTCGAGTTGATGAGGATGCCTGTGGATGCAATGGTCGGTGGCGTTGTGGCAAGAACTGTGGTTATTGATGGAATATCAAAGCTGAAAGGCGCTTTGAAAGGCTTTGAGTGGATGAGATGGTACGATTATTGTTCGTGTGATGAGAAATATGAATGGAATATGAAAGCCACTTGAAGTCATTGTTGAGTAATCAAAATAATACATTATAAGCTATGTTCATTGGTTGCTTAAATGTCAATATAATGCTGATTTAATTATGAAATAATTGAAAACCAATTGTAAGAATATGAACGAAATGCTGTGAAATCCATCACTCATCCCCACTACTCTCACTCCACCACTAGCAGTACTACCACCTATACCTCCCAACAACAATCACCAGCGTCTCCAACGAACAACACCACAAAAACTCCCAACCCATCATGCCTACTACAACACCCTTAACCACAAAAAGCATTCTAACTATCACCACCATCGCCATCACTACAACCACCACAACTACAATCACCACAAACATCGCGACTACAATCACCACAGTCACCACCACAGCTACAATCACCACAACAACCACAACCACCACAGCTACAATCACCACAACCACCACAACCACCACAGCTACAATCACCACAACCACCACAACCACCACAGCTACAATCACCACAATCACCACAACCACCACAATCATCACCACAACTAAAACCACCACAACCAAAACTAACCCACGATTCGCTTATCGTCCTTCATGCGGGCCCTGACCACCTGCATCTTGGAGCTCTGGCCTGAAAAGGACGAGAGCACCCGCTCGACTGAGGTCCAGAAGCTGAGAACTGAGCCACTCAAGATGTGGTAGATGCGACAGCGTCTGCCGATCTCACAAGCGCTTGCGTTGTGACACTTGGCGTACCTGGTGATGGTGGTGGTAGTGATGGTGGTGATGGTGGTGGTAGTGATGGTGGTGATGGCGGTGGTAGTGGTGAGTGGTGATGGTGAGAGTGGTGATGGTGGTGGTAGTGATGGTGGTAATTGTGTTGTTGGTGATGGTGGTGATGGTGGTGATGATGGAGGTGGTGGTTCGTTGTGGTGTTGATTTGATCGGATTAAAGGTGGTTAAAGGAGATTTATTGAAAGGGAAGGCAACAGCCAGAGGTGAAACCAAAGCAAAAGTCAGGAATACAACGAAAAATACCAAAGTAAAAAAGTCCCACAAAACCTTCAGAGAGCCACAAGCGAAGAAACACACAGAAACAAGCGGTCTGACTCACTGGTACATGTGGAGACACTGGTTTTCTGAGAGGGTGAACTGTTCCTGCCAAGCCCTCCTCACCTCGGCCTCGTCCGTCACCCGTCTGTACTTGAGTCTCAACTCATTCAAACCCCACAATTTCGTCTGCAGGCCTGTGGGTTGTGTATGCGTGTGTTGTGTGTGTGTGTGTGTGTGTGTGTGTGTGTGTGTGTGTGTGTGTGTGTGTGTGTGTGTGTGTGTGCGTGTCTGGTGGTCATTCAAAGAACAGAACACCACCGACCCGTGTTGGCCCTGAAGATCTTGTAAAAGATTTCCTTGTGCTTCTTGGTGGCCTGAGCCAGAATGTACATTTTGCGGTCCTTTACATAAGTCTGCAGGAAAGGTTGGAAGAAGAGGAGGAAGAGGAGGAGGGAGAGAAAAGAGAAGGAAAAGAAACAGGAGGAAGAAAGGAGGTAAAAGAATGAAGAGGAAAAGAAAGAAGAGTGGGAGAAACACTCAATTGTATTAGAATAAATTATATCATATTATCATAATATTATAATGTAATATCAGATTAAATTATACTATATCATCATAAAATTATATTATATTATATTATATTTCAATACATGAGTCATTGTATGACTGGAGCACCTGCTTGGAGACATAGAAACCCTCGTCGGAGCCGTCGAGGTTGTTGTGAATCTTCTCGGCGTCTTTCCAGCTCAGACCTCGTTCCACACTCACCTTGTTCAGCGTGATCTTGGTCTTCGAGCCCGAGAAGGAGCCGTAGAAGTCCTGAGACACCAACTTCATCACCTTCTCGCCCAGCGAGCCCAAATCTTTGTGGCATTGGTGGGAAGATGGCGCGATAGTGTATCAAGCAGTATCAAATAGCTGAGGTACCACAAAGCACATACTAAACAATCGTATCTGACAACCCACTACACCACCCCACCATCCTACCCTACAAGCCACCACACAACCCACACAAAACCACCCACCCACCACACCATGCCACCACCCACCACACCATGCCACCACCCACCACACCATGCCACCACCCACCACACCATGCCACCACCCACCACACCATGCCACCACCCACCACACCATGCCACCACCCACCACACCATGCCACCACCCACCACACCATGCCACCACCCACCACACCATGCCACCACTCACCACACCATGCCACCACCCACCACACCATGCCACCACCCACCTAGGATGCCCATGTCCCATTTTCCATTCTTTTTGGCCTCAAGCATGACGTGTTTGAGGGTGGCTGAGAAGTAGTTGAAGAGGTGGTTTTGAGTCCTCACCTCTATGCCCAGGATACGGTTCAAGAACTTGCTGATGTTGTACGACTCTGTGTGGTAGTGGTGGTGGTGGTAGAAGAAATAGTGGTGGTGGAAAGAGTGGTGGTGGAAAGAGTGGTGGTGGAAGTGGTGGTAGTAGAAGGAGTGGTGGTGGAGATGGCGTTGATGGTGGTGATGAAGGTTTTTAGAATTTGGAAAAAAATATTTTAAAAATTTTAATACAAAAATGAAATAACAAAAAAAAAAGCAATTTTGATTTTTTTCAAGAGAAGAAAGTAATGAAGCCAAACAGAAAAGAAACAAAAAAACAACGACGACGACAACAACAACAACAACAACAACAACAACAACAACAACAACAACAACAACAACAACAACAACAACAACAACAACAACAACAACAACAACAACAACAACAACAACAACAACAACAACAACAACAAAAACAACAACAACAACAACAACAACAACAACAACAACAACAACAACAACGTAGCGCATCTGAGGACTATCCTCAAGCGCTTAAAATAAAGAACATAAAACAACAACAACAACAACAACAACAACAACAACAACAACAATAACAACGACAGCAAGGCACCTTTGTCGAGACTGTAAGAAAACTTGTTGTGGTACACCATGCCTACCCCCACCAACGACTCCCGTGCGTCTGTGACGTGGTAAGAGATATGGGAAAATAATAATAATAATAATATAAATAATAATAATAATAATAATAATAATGATAATAATAATAATAATAATAATAATAATAATAATAATAATAATAATAATAATAATAATAATAATAATAATAATGATAATAATAATAATGATAATACTAATAATAAAAAGAATGAAAACAATAATAAAAATGCTTAACCTAAGTTGTGAAGCGCCAGTCAATTAAGGTGACAGGGCGCATGAGAGAAGAAATGAAAAGAAAAAAAGGGTATATGGAAAACATGATGAAGTGCCGTGAATGAGGAACGAGGAGGGGAGGATGGAGGGAAGGGAGGAATGAGGAGGGGAGGATGGAGGGAAGGGAGGAATGAGGAGGGGAGGATGGAGGAAAGGGAGGAATGAGGAGAGGAGGATGGAGGAAAGGGAGGAATGAGGAGGGGAGGATGGAGGGAAGGGAGGAATGAGGAGGGGAGGATGGAGGGAGGGGAGGAATGAGGAGGGAAGGATGGAGGGAAAAGAGGAATGAGGAGGGGAGGATGGAGGGAAGGGAGGATGATGAAAGAGGATGAGGAGGAGGATGATGAGGAGGATGAGGAGGAGGATGAGGAAGAGGAAGGACAAACGAAAAGAAAGGATGTAAGGAAAAATGAAAAAAAGGAAGGAAGAATAGAAGATGGAAAAAGATTGAATAGAAGAATGAATGAATGACTAGGAAGGAAGATAGAAAGAATGAACGTGACATGGAGCGGATGGACGGATTGAAGCATAAATGAAAGAATGAAGAGGGAAACCTCTGAAAAACTGTTGGGTGTTGTTGACTGGGGGGGTCACCAGAGGCTTGTCTCCGATCACCGACTTCATCACCGCCTCCAAGGCGCTCTGACCAAACTGCCAGTGTGGTCGGTTGTGGCGTTAGTAGAGATGATGATGGTGGCAAGGAGGATGATGATGATGATGATGATGATGATGATGAAGAAGATGATGATGATGATGATGATGATGATGATGATGATGAGAATGATGATGATATTAATATTTAGCACCTTTATGGCAAGCTAGTTTGTAAACTGTGCGCTATAACAAATGTTACATTCGTTAATGGTAGCAATATCGAAGGTATAACAGTAGTATCAGCAGTGGTAACAGTAGCGGTAGTGGCAGTACTAGTAGTACTAGTAGCGATGACGTCACAACACCTTGTTGTCAATGTTGAACTGACTGAGATCTCTCGCTTCCGCGGCCCTGCGGTCGCCGTGTGTCAAGGCCCCCTGGCGACAAAATATCGTTGTTTCTTGATTTTTATTTGAATTTGAGTAAAAAAAAGTATAATTGAATTATATCAGTTTAAAAAACGGATGATTGTTTTGAATAGACATGTCGTTAATATTATTAATATGAATAGTATTAGTATTTCTACTTGCGCAAAAGGTTTTACTATTACTACTACTACTATTACTAATAATAATTATTATTAATAATATTTATTATTATTAAACTTATCATCATGATTCAATGTACCAGGCTTTCGAGACGCTTAGAAACTGTGGAGGCGAATCTCTTTTCGCCAGCGAGGTCTGAGATGAGGAAGATGTACTCCGGAGCACTCACTTGGTTCGATCTGTGTGTCCTTCCTGTCGTGCGTGTGTGTGTGTGTGTGTGTGTGTGTGTGTATATATCGGTAATGTGGTGTGGTATGTTGATGCATAGACTACAAATCACATCAACCACACTAACTTGATTACACGCCACATTAAACACAAAACGCCCCCCTTCCAAAAAAAAAAAATAAAACACACACACACACACACACACAAACACACACACACACACACACACACACACACACACACACACACACACACACACACACACACACACACACACACACACACACACACACACACACACACACACACACACACACACACACACACACACACACACACACACACACACACACACACACACACACACACACACACACACACACACACACACACACACACACACACACACACACACACACACACACACACACACACACACACACACACACACACACACACACACACACACACACACACAAAGACACGCACACAGACTCACCAAACTGTTGAATGGCTCGGTCGGCGGACCAGGGCAGTTCAAGGGTGATGTGGACTCTGCGTCGTTGGTTGATGGCCCTACGGTCGGCCTGCAAAGAAATGCCCGAGCTGGCTGCCTCTGAGATGATCGCCACATTCTGTGGTGACAGTGGATGGTGGTGGTAGGAGAAGGGAGCAAGAAAAGGAAAAGGAAAGAAGAGAAAGCTGATAAAAAAACTGAAAAACAGTAAAAGAAAAAGAAAAAAAAAGTAGAAATAGAAGAGAAAAGAAGTAGAATAAATAGAAGAGAAAGTAGAAAGGTGAGTTTTATTAACAGTGCATCACAGGAGTACCTTTTCGCCGTCCATGAAGCGCTGCTTTTCGGTGAGGTTGAGCATTTCCAAGGAGACATCGTGCACGCTCCTCCTCTCGTACCTGATCGAGCCATCCTGCCCACACACCACTCTGCCCTTCCTGCCTGTCATCTGTGTGTGTGTGTGTGTGTGTGTGTGTTTGAACATATGATTGAGCTTATTTACCAACCATCATTCCATGTACCTTCATTATTCAACTTTCGTTCAAACTTCGAAGCGACATCACCACAGCGCCTTAATAAACTCAAAACTCCCACAACAACCACCATCTCTACCACCATCACTCTCACTGAGACCATATCAGCTTCAACAATTTCAACACCTCTCTTCCACCTCCTGCCCACCAGCTTCACCACACAAAAACCAAAAACCCCCAAAAAAACCACACCACCCCAAAAAAACCCCCTCACTACCAAAATCCAACCCCCTCCCCCCCCAACCACCTCAGCCACTTTGGCAGGACCTCCGAAGAGATCAATGAGTTGATCAAGGGTGTTTGGAGGCAGGATTTGACCAAGCTCTTCAATCTTATGCAAGAGGTCCCTTTTCATATTAGCTACCGTCTCCACGTCACCACCATTCAAGTCACCCATGGTGGCAGAAGTGGTGGTGAGTGACTTGAGACTGCTTGATGATGTCTTGTTGGCTGCATGGTGGGGGTTGTAGATGTGGTTGTTGTAGTTTTGGTTGTTGTAGTTGTGGTTGTTGTAGTTGTAGGTGGTGGTGGAGGCCGTATAAGTGGTTGTGGATGGTGGTTATGTTTGTGGTACTTATATAAGTGCTTGTTTTTGATGGCGGTTGTGAAGGTGGTGGTTGTATTGGTAGTGTGGATGGCGGTTGCAAAAACTATGGTGATGGATGATCGTTAGTGGCACAAAAAGAATGCAACACACACACACACACACACACACACACACACACACACACACACACACACACACACACACACACACACACACACACACACACACACACACACACACACACACACACACACACACACACACACACACACACACACACACACACACACACACACACACACACACACACACACACACACACACACACACACACACACACACACACACACACACACACACACACACACACACACACACACACACACACACAAACACAGGCACACACCTTTGAGATTTTCTTCCATCGTTTCCTTCTTCTTCAGGGCTTCCAGGATACGACTAACATCTCTGTCGTACTCACAGTCGCTGTCCTCATCATCATCACCCTTCTTGCCTCGCTCCTTCTTGCTCTTCTTCTTCTTCTCCTTCTTCTCCGCCTTCGGCTTCTTCTTACGAATCCATGGCACGTCTAGTGGAGATGTGGCATACTAGTTATAGCATAGAGATGACATACTGAGAAAAAATTAGGAAAGTTGTCGCTGTTATCTCATTGCCCTTTCCAAGTCGCTCAAAGCACGACCAATAAATATTATTTTTATTATTTTTTGTATTATCACAAAAAAAAATTAGAAACCAAAATATCAATTCACCTGGAATGAAAATAAATTGATAATAAAAAATAAACAATTAAACATGAAGACAAACAAACAAACAAAAAAGAACAGAAAAAAAAACAAACAGACAGAAGAACAAACAGACAAACAAACAAACAGAGAAACAGACAGACAAGGAAACAAACAGACAAACAAATAGAGAGACAACGATGCCCACCACAATCGCTGTCGGAGCCACTGGCGAAGGGATTGGTGTCACTCTCAGACTCTGAAGAACTATTATCATCAGCATCGTCGTCGTCATCGTCGTTGTCGTCGTCATCACCACTGCTGTCCTCGCTACCTTCACTGTTGTCTGCGTCTGACTTGTCCGAGTCGTCGTCTGAACTGGAATCTGACTTCTTGAAGCGCTTCTTGGCCGGCTTGGAGTCTGAAAAGTTGAATACGTTTGGAGTGGTTTTCCAAATTATCGCGAAGAACTTCAAAATATTGCCACATGGAGTTAAAAACAAGTACATTTTGATATTGAATTCAGGAAATAGTTTTTTTAACAACAAAAACAACAAAAAACAACAACAAAAAACGACAAAAAGAACAACAATAACAACAAAAAAAACAACAAAACAGCATCAACATGCGCACCAGGACTGATCTTGCGCTTGTTGTTGGGGGGGAGGGGGGTGGGTGCTTGGTAGGTGGTGTCGCTGGTGCCATTGCCCCCGGGAAAGTGGGTCTCCACCAACTTCTGGAACACTCCCCTTGGTGGGTGGGTAATAGAAAATTATTATTATTATTATTAGTATTACCTTTATCATCATCGTAATTATCTTTATTATTTATATTATTAATATGAAGTAGAATGATATTAAAAACAACAACAAT
>OX387254.1:1047814-1122814 GCA_947562095.1 Branchellion lobata
ATAAAAATAATAAAAACAATAATATTTAAATAGAGAACAATAACAACAATAAGAGAGACAGTATCAAAAACAAAAATAATGGGTAAGAAGAAATGAGGCAATAAAAGTTCGTTAATGATTCAGGCAATGGTATATGATCAATGACATGTTTTGATGACATACTTTGTAGGTGGTTGTGTATGCTTGTATGTGTGTGGCTGTATATCCTTGTATGTGTGTGGTTTTTTATGGTTGTATGTATATGGTTGAGAATGTTTGTGTATGTTTTTGCATGATGTTGTTGTGATACAAATAAATGTAGTTTTGTAAATGGGTGTGGTTGTATAAGTGTGTGTGTGTGTGTGTGTGTGTGTGTGTGTGTGTGTGTGTGTGTGTGTGTGTGTGTGTGTGTATGTGTGCGTGTGTGTGTGTGCGTGTGGTTATAGGTGGGTTTGTGAATGTGGGTGGAAATGGAGGTACATGGGCGTGAGTGGGTGTGTGTGGTTACTTTTATAGCATGGCAGATGATTGTACGCGATTGTAGCTGTGTGTGGAATATGTGTGCTGGTTGATGAAGGTAATTAGATGATGAAGTAACTAAAAATGAACAAAATATTAAAAAGAAAACAAAATGCATTCAAGCGTAACACGAATCACTCAAGCGGAACTCACAGGGTGGAAGTTGTTGCTCACGACGTCGCCAGGCCGAAGGATGGAGTAGCTACGGTTGGGGTTGAAGCTAAATGCATTTTTGAGAAGTGAAATGCCCCCGGAGGAACTGACGTTGGAAGTGCTGTTATGGTTGTTGTACAAGATGTTGTTGTACTTGTTGCTCGAGTGTTGTGGCAAGTAACGCTTGTTGAACGATCGACCAAACTCAAGAATGTTGGTTGGTTCAATGGGATTTTTGTTGAGACTCTCGGTGCTAAGGTTGTTGGTGTTGTTGTTGCTGAGGCTGATGTTGTTGTAGTTAACTGAATCGTCATCGTCGTCGTCATCAACAACAATCTTCTCGATGCTGGAATCATCATCATTGCAAGGCGTTGTGGTGTCGCAAGGAGTCTTGCTCAACTCTTCCTGACCCAGCAGTTGCTTGATCCTCTTGGTCCTCTCTTCTTCTTCCTCCTCCTCTTTCAACCTTGCTTCTGTCTCTGCCACCTGAGAACATACAGAGAACATAGCTACTTATAATTATAGTGCTCTTTCGTTATTTATAAGACTTACAAATACATTACTCAACTTGAAAACAAAATTTTTGAATCTGTACAAAAAAAAAAGAAAAAAAGTTTTAAAGCTCTGATGATGACTCAACAGTGGTTTTGAAAGATTGCAAAGAATCAGCTTAAGTTATAAAAGACCATGTGAAGTGGTTGACCTTTTTGTTGGCCTCGTTAAGTTCCTGGAGGGCCTCAAAGAAAGAACACGCTTCTTCATCTTTGCCTCCAGAGCCCCTCATCTTGCCCTCCTCCCCCTCCCCCTCATCCTCCTCCTTCACCTTGATGCTTTGTGCTTCTTTGTTGTTGTCAGTGTTGTTGTTTTTTGTGGCGTCATTATCGACGTCATCGTCGTCAAAGGCTCCTATGTGGAACTTGACAACAGGAGAGTTGGTCTGAAGAGGAAGTTGGTTGATAGGTCAAAGTTAAAATATGGCAAAATAAAAATAAAAAAAAAAAAAAAAAAACTAGTAATGATGAAAATAATAACAATAATATAGAATCAAACCTAAGTTGTGAAGCATCTCAGTGAATTACAATAGTGAGGAAGATAACTCATTAAACATAAAAACATTATCAGTTGTCATTTAATTATGAAAATAATTAGGTTTAAATGCATGATAATTGAGTAATGAAAACTTGAATTTAAAATATAATGAATATTCTGAGCAATCATAAGCTTAACAACCAACCGATCTTAGTGGGGTTTCTTTGATGCTGTTGGAAAGTGAAGTGTTGTTGTTAACAGTTGAGGTAATGTTAGTGGAACATGTGGTTGTGTTGCTAAGAGTTGTGGTGGTATTGTGAACAGTTGTGATGGTAATTCCAGAAGAAGAGATGCTGGAGGAAGATGAGAGTGTGGAGATTGGAATGAGAGTGACATCCGGGGAGAGGAGGTTTATGTGGTTCGAGGACAAGACAACAGGCGTTTTGGAAAAAACTATATTTTGGGTATTTGACGATGGTGTGGTGGAAGTTTTGATGATGGATGATGGACTGGGGGAGAGACAAGTGGTGGGTATGTTGGGGATAGAAGAGTCCAGGAGGGTGATTGAGGGAGCCCTTGAAAGGTTTACAGTTGACTTTTGGAATACACTTTCTGACTTAAGTTTTGGACTGAGTGATTTGGTGGTAAGTTGTATCGCTGATGGAGATGGCTTTGAAAGAAGTAGGTTAGTCTGGAGGCTAGAGGACAAATATCCATTTGTAAGAGGAACACTTTTTGGAGTATTCCTGTTGAAAGTGATGACGTGGGAGACTGGAGTAGATTGTAGAGTGCTTGAAGGAACTTTTGCTGATAGAGACGAAGGCACTTGGTTGGTGGTAGCTTTAAAAATTACCTTAACAACTTTCTTATCTGGGTCAGTAGAAGCAATTTTAGGCTTTATAATCACAGGGGAATTCGATCTTTGTATGTTAATGATTTTTATATTTTTAAAATTTTTAATTTGTGATGAAGGTTGTGCTTGGGATTTTTGAAGGATGATTGTTGGAGTCTTTGTTTCAAGGTCAGGTTGGGATGACTTTTGAGGAACAATGACATGACTCTTATTTGATTCAGCAATAATTATAGAAGGATTTTTATTTTTCTGAATTAATGGTAGCTTTGTGGTAGCATGCTTGGGTTCTAGGCTTTTTGTACAAATTACTTTGTTACCTTGGAGCACTTTGAGAGGTTTACTTTCAGAAACAATTTTTGTACTAGATAATTGGTTCGAATTTGTTAAATTATTTGCAACATTTAAATTTGCCATATTTTTGTCATCAGCTAAATCTGTAAAATCCAATCCACATTCTTTTAAAGCGGCCTGTATCAGGTCGTCTGACATTTCTGGAAAAAATAAGTGATGAAAATATAAACGATTACAAAAATAAGGGGAAAAAATAAAAATGTTGTGTAACACATTGAAATTAAACATTTAAACGCTGACAAAGTTAAAAATATTTTTTTGTCTAACAGATTTATGAACAAAATTATGAATAAAATTAAAATTCACCCAAACCACTACTTTTTTTTATAGAAAAGTACAAAAACGTCGCCAATGTTACGCAGGAGGATGATCGTAGAAAAACAAAATGCCATTTTATATAAAGTAATTTGTTTAGCTACCGTAGCGACATCTTTAATACAATGAGAAAACAACTTGAAATTTTAATTTTTCAATAGTTTTTTAATATTAATTAAAACATTCTGACTAACATTTTTTCAAATGGTAAACGTGAAAATTTTTAAATTCTGAGAAAAGTTTTTTTTGGAGACAGGGTTAGTGTTAAAAAAATAGTTGTGATCTGATATTTTGACCTTTTAACAAACTCACAAAACAATTTTATTTTATTTTAATTTAAGCTTAGTTTGAAGTATACATAAAAATATAAATTAGAAGCGTGACATGGGAAATTAATCTAATGAACTTTTAACTCATCAGATAAACAAAATAACAGTCTTGGAAGGGTCTTGCGGTTCTGAATGCCAAAGGATGTTTAGTTTCAATGGCACTTACAGAAGTAAACCTGAGCAGTCACTAGGAGGAGCCAGTAATAAAGTTAGCTTCGTTTGAAAAATCAAACGTAATTGTAGTAGTTTAAGGAATATTTTTCATAGTCAAAAATTGTGAAGTCATTCGTTCAGTCTCAAACAAAAACTGTTTTAATAGTAAAATTTGAATATCTGATTGTTTCCAGTATTATTTACATATTTCCACAATCTAAGTTAATCATTTATACGTATGATGACTCGATGTTCGGTTAGGTGATTCTTTAACTGTTTTTATAAACATAAAATACTTATCCTCAGGAGGCTCGAGATGATTTAGTAAAACGGGCTGCTGAAGACAGGCTCAAAAGAATTGTATTTTTTCAAAATTATTTTATTTTATCAGAATAAAATTAAGAATTTAAAGCAATTAAGAATGTAAACTTAAGCAAAGTTTTTTCAGCTGATTCATCAATTATACATTATTTTTCAAATAAATTTCAATTTTCTATTCTCACTGTTATGCATATGCAATAATTTTATAATTTGAACATTCATTCTAAAACCTTCCCACATGAAAGATCACACATATTCAACCACATGACTCACATTTTTCCACAAGCTTAAAAACTAATTCATAGGCAGCTACAACCACAATTGCATACAATTCACACACAACACCTTGTCCAGAATTTCAAAAGAAACTCACAGAGTGCCACAAAGATACAAGCATGCTACAGGTCTCACAGAGTCAGAAGTCACAAAGTGGGTGTATCTACTTCACCAAATCACTGCACATCACTAAATTCACCTTTAAATCTGATTAAGCTATCAATTTATTTCTCTGTCTCATTGAACTATCGATCCATTTTTCAATCTTATCAAACTTTCAATCGCCAAAAGTGTTTGCAACTTTTGGTGATCAAGAAATGGAACTACAAGAATACATTATGTAGATGCTTCTAGTGAATGTACCACATAATCCATACCCGACCAACAGAAAAAAGAAGAAAGATTTTCATTTGACAAGGCACACACATCCAACCACAACTCCGACATCAGCCACCTCATCTCCCTGTGCAGAAGGCTCAACTTCTTCTTTGATGATTCTCTTGAACAAGATGCTGCCAGACTGGTCATAATCCCAACCTTAATCTCATAATTATAATCTTATTATAATACTTCCCATTAAACATTCATCTTCTAATCTTAATCTCATTACCTTAATCTTCATCACACCATAATCTTCATTACTTCTTCACTTCTGATCATACATGTCTTCTCTAACAAACCCTTTTATTCAAAAGACCTTACACACTATTTCCATTAAAAGTCCTCGACAAATCTCCTCCTCCACTCCTTCCACAGATTTTCCTCAGTCAACAGGTGATAAAGAAAAAACACGAGATTCTTTCATTGATTATCAAACATTATCATGATGACGAGGATGAGGAGGATGAAGAAGATGAAAATGGATTTGCAGCCAGTTTATTCCATTTCATCAAAAAGCTACTTAAGTTCAACTGCAGGTTGTTGTTGTTGTATGTTGTGGAATGTTGTTTGTTGTGGAATGTTGTATGTTGTTGTATGTTATGGAATGTTGTTGTTGTTGTATGTTATGGAATGTTGTATGTTGTTGTATGTTGTTGTCTTTCTTTGTATGTTGTGGCATGTTGTTGCATTTCATTGTATGTTGTGTTGTATGTTATTGTATTTTGCTTGATGTTGTTATTGCATTTGTATACTTTTGTTTTGTGTTGTTGCTTATTGTATATTCATGTTGTAGTATGTCGTAGGTCGCTGAAGGCTGTTGATGCTGTGGTGTAGCCTTTGGTTGCTGTTGTTATACTCATGACACTTCCACCACCGTGCTAGTTCTATCCTTCAAGCCCCCTTGCGACAGAAACATTATCACTTCTCTTCCTCTCAGACTCATATGCAGAGAATACAAGCAGCCAGCCATCCCAGTACGCTTCATCGAAGTCTTCACCACTCGACACTTCTACTACCAAGCCATCAACACCACCACTGACAACACCACCACTGACAACAACACCAATGACAACACCGCTCCCGTTACCACCATTCCTAGCGTCTCTGTAGATTCCTGAGGACTCTCGCATTCTTCCCACAGCCCTAACCTCCACCACCACCTCCACCACCACCATCACCACCACCACCACCATCACCACCACCATCCTTTCGAGAAACAACTGCAACATAAACAACAACAAACGCACCAAAGAAGGCTACACAACAACACACAAACGACACACGTATCCTGATGCAGCAACAACACACAAACACATTAACAGGGTTTTTAACTCTATCAAGCTGTTTGCCCTCAGGAATGGTTGGTCATTGTGTAATGTTGTTGTTGTTTTGTTGTTGTTTAATGTTGTTGTTTCTGTTGTTGTGTACTTTTGTTTTTGTTATTGTTTTATTGTTGTGTAATGTTGTTGTTATTTTTGTTGTTGTTGTTTTTTTGTTGTTGTTGCCGCTTTGTATGTTGTTTTTATTTCCTGTGCCTCTGCTCATTACCTTTTTTAAAAGCTAATGCTCTCAATAACTCCACCTTTCAAGCTAACGTTATTTTTCAAATTTAAATTCACTTTTAAACACCCCACCTCCCAGGCTATTTTTCCACCGTCATCTCTCTCACCAACCAACGCATCTCTTCTTTCCACATGCGTTCCGATGACATCACCAGAATCTCCATGGCAACCGCCATTAAAGACATGATACTTAGATTTACCATACTGTCAAATGAGGAGGAAGAAGAAGAGGAATACACGTGATTGATTTAATCATTTTATCTTGTTTTTTATTTATTTTTTAAATAATTATTTTTATTTTTTGATCTTTTAATTGTTTATCATCTTTTTTATTATCTTTTAATTGTTTTTTTATTTATTTATTTAATTTTTCGGTATTTTATTATTTTTTCTATCAATATTTCTATTTCCGCTCAGTTTTTTGTATTTTATTTTGTTTTATGGTAATGATAATCATTAAGTTATACTTATGCAATCATTTAAAATGCATTGCAAACTTCTCTACATTTCCACCGTTTCCAACGTCCCCTACATTTCCAACATTTCCAAACCACGTGACGCAGGCGTGAGTTGATGGCGCAGTTGACGAGCAACCTTTTGTGCATGTCGTTGAGTCCACAGAAGAGAGAATTTCTTCTGCCCGTCCTCACCACTCCCTCATTCCCCTACTCATCTCTCTTACGCCACTTTTCAGCATCTCTGCAACCTACCACCTCTGGCCACAGCCACAAGCCACACACCGCCACAGCTTCAAAAATTTTTAAACCTCTTTCTTCCTCCACCCAACTGACCACTCCAGATGATTCTCTCAGCCACCTCTTCCTTCTGCACTCCTTCGTTGAGCTGGGGTCCCCTCATTTTGGTTGGTGGCATGGCGAGTTGCAATGTTTCCTTTGATGCTCTGGTGCCTCTGATACTCTCACTCTCTATTCAACCATTTCTCACTTGTACCACCACACCTCCATCACAAAACCTCTTTCAACTTCATCACTGCACAACCAGTCTCCAACAACAATACGGTTATATAAACATTCTTTTCCAACACCATATAATTATAACACCACCACACAAACACACCCATCACCACCACCACACAAACACACCCATCACCAACACCACCACACAAACACACCCACTAACACCACCACACAAACACACCCATCACCACCACCACCACCACCATCACTACACAGACACCCACCACCACCATCACCACACAGACACGTTTCGAGGCAAGGACCTACCCGACTTCCTCACAATCGTTTCTCACCTCACACCTTCCCTCGAACCCACCAACTTCCACCTACCACACCACGTTTGTGAGGCGGAGGAGGAGGAGGAGGAGGAGGAGGACAATGGAATTGAAGTTGCAATGGAGTGTTCCGACCAAGCTAACCCCTCGGTCTGGTTTCCAGTTGCTTTTCAACTTTTGTTTTATTTTTTTTCTCAGTTTTTTTTTCTTAGTTCTATTTTTTTCTTTAATTTCATTATTATTTTTATTTATATTTAACTTTTAAATTTATTATTTAATTTTTTATTCACTTCATTGGTCTTTCATTTACTTTTTTATAAATGTTTATTTCACTTTTGTTCATTTTTTTTTGGTAAATTTTTTTTTATTTTTATTTTTTAAATGGTTGTTTTTTGTATTGTTTCATATTTTGTATCGCATTACGTTGTATTTTATAATGAATTCTCCTTCGTCACGTAGGGCTGTTTCATCATATTATTGTTATCATTTATTTTTATTGTTTTACACTTTTCAGTATTTCGTTTTTTTGTTTTTTAAAGCACTATTTCTATCCTCAAACAACAACTACTACTACTACTACTACTACTACTACTACTACTACTACTACTACTACTACTACTACTACTACTACTACTACTACTACTACTACTACTACTACTACTACTACTACTACTACTACTACTACTACTACTGCTACTACAACTACTACTACTACTAATACTACAACAATCAGCCTCAGATAGAAGAGCTGAAGCAAACTTGCATTGAGTTGCTGGGCAACAGCAGCAGCTTAGCAAGCTGCTTGCTGACTCCTCTTAGCAACGGCAGCCTTGACGACAACAGCTTGATATCGCTGTGCAGAATCTGCTACGCGGTGTTGCACTTTGGAAAAAGCAAAATGGCCGCATTGAAAAAAAAGTTGGTTTGTGGGAGATGTTGATACCCCATTTATTTATAATTAATAAATAATTGAATTAATGGTTAATTAATTAACTAATTAATAATTGAATTCATTGGTTATTACCTCATTAAATAACACAAGCTTCTACTCTACCCTTCTTTCTTCCTTCCACACTCATCCATCCTAAACCAATTCACCATTCCACTCTCGTGCCACATGCACCTTGCACCATCAAACACCCCACCATCCTTCACCACAGAATCTTCAACTGCATCGCCTTCAACTCTGCATTCCTGCACCGCACCTGGTCCATCATCTCGTCCATCCACACCACCAACGCTCTCAAGTTCGTCCCTTCCTCACCACCTTCCTTCTTCTCTCTTTTTTTTCTCTTCCTCCTTTTCTCTTTCTTTTTCTTTTCCTTCTTCTCTCCTTTTTTTTCTCTCGCACTTCTTTTTATTTATTTATTACCACCCACCACCACCACCCACCACCACCATCCACCACCACCATCACCACTACCATCCACCACAGTGAGCCCACGCCTCTGTTGCAGTTGCTATCGAGGAGTGTGAACTTGAGTAACGAGGACCTACAGGTCTTCATCCCCCTCCTCTCCATCTTCTGTACCACCTACAACCACTTCCTCCTCACCGTCAGTGACGCAGAGTTCCATGCAACGTCAGGTGCTGCTTCTTTCGTTTGTCTTTTTTGAAATTGCACACCCTGTTCCCATTTGAATTTAATTGAATTTTTTTTTTAATTTCAAATTTTCAAAATTTTCGTTCCCAACTAAACTTTTTCAGTTATTGGAATTTTTTTTTAAATATTTTTTTATGTATATTGTTTATTTTATTTATTTTTTCTCTTTTGTTATCATTATTATCATTATTTCTTATAACTTATTATTATTCCTATTGATCACCCATCCCTCCTCCAAGGATCCGCCTCTTTGAGAGTCTTCAGTGACCTAGCAACCGTATCCAAGATGGCCTTGTCGCTTAGGGACTGTTGCCTGGGCATCATTGAACTCACCCACCCCGAATCAAAATTCTCCGTCAAGAAGCTCTATCCCCACCAACAGAACCACCACCCATTCTCCCTCTCATCTTCCTTCTCCTCTTCCTCATCGTCGTCTGAGGCTCTCTTCTTGAGGAGACAGAGGATGTTGACGCAGACCTTCAAGGTGCTTTTGTGTGTGTGTGTGTGTGTGTGTGTGTGTGTGTGTGTGTGTGTGTGTGTGTGTGTGTGTGTGTGTGTGTGTGTGTGTGTGTGTGTGTTTGTGTGTGTGTGTGTGTGTGTGTGTGTGTGGCTTTGCATTGCTATGAAAAATAAGAGTAATAGGAGAAGTACTAGTAGTCAAAATAAAAAGAAAGAAATTATGATAGCATTACTACTATTACTACTTCTACTATTAGTGCTACTACTACTACTACTACTACTACTACTACTACTACTACTACTACTACTACTACTACTACTACTACTACTACTACTACTACTACTACTACTACTACTACTACTACTACTACCATTACTACTACTACTACTACTACTACTACTACTACTACTACTACTACTACTACTAATACTACTACCATTACTAATAATAATAATATTATTATTATTATTAATAATTACTACGCCGACGCAGGACGCGGTGAAGCTGGTGAAGCAGTTGTACGAGAGGGACTGCAGGCAGGCCTTCTGCCCTCCTGATTGTTGGCTCTCGTCCAATCGCATCGTCGACTCGGACAAGGTTCTTCGTCGCTTCAACGCCGCTTGAAAGATACACTGTTCATTTGATGTGGTTTTGTGTTTGTTTGTGTTTCGTTGTATTGTTTTGTGTTTTATGTGGTATTGTGTTTGTTTATGTTTCGTTGTATTGTTTTGTGTTTTTATTGTTTTGGTTTTTTCCTTGTATTATTTTTGTATTGTATTTTATTGTATTTACCATTTTATATTTCGAATATATTTTTGTATTTCATTATAATGTTTTGTATCTTGTTTCTCATTATTGATTAATAGGACGTTTTATTGAAGAATATCTCCACAACACCCCTACAACGCTCTTACAACATCCCCACAACGCCACTAACAATCTTCCTCCTCTTCTTCCACCTTTTTCTCTTCCTCCTCTATCTCTTCCTCCTCCTCTTTTTCTTCTTTTTCCTCTTCTTCCTTTTTTTCTTCCTCTTCTTCCTTTTTTTCTTCCTCTTCTTCCTCCTCCTTCTCCTCCTCCTCCTCCTTTTTCTCCTCCTCCTTCTCCTCCTTTTCATCCTCTTCCTTCTCTTCCTCTTCCTCCTCCTCCAGGTGGTTCAATCTCTCGGTGATTCAGCCATCCACTTCATAGGCGCTCCCTTCGGCACCCTCAGCATCCTCAACTCCGACAACCCCGACCGTTTGTGTTACCATCTTTCCATACATACTACAAGTGTTCAAAATACAATAATAATGATCTTTTTATGGTTAATTCAATTTTTAAAGCGCCGATGCAGCCATCATCATTGTCACTCAAACATTTTTCTTATTCATTTTTTGCTCTGAAGTTTTCGTGATATCTTGTAACAAATCTTTTTTTTCAAATTACAAAGTACAATAAAATACAATACACAAAAAATACAATACAAGACAAAATAATAAAATAAAATACAATATAAAACAAAATGACAAAATACAGTAAAATACCATAAAATACCATACACTAAAAGGCAATAAAATACAATAAAGTAAAAAATACAATAAAATATGATAAAGTAAAAAATACAATAAAATATGATACAGTAAAAATACAATAAAATATGATACAGTAAAAATACAATACACAAAAACTCATACAACACGATACACACAACAAAAATCTCTCATGAATGTTCTTATAGCGGCACCACACTTGTGGTTCGGAGGACCAATGATTAAAGAATCTACACGCTAATCAGTCGTCTACTTCAGACCTTTCTTGCACCATTGACTCCATCCTCTCGCAACCCTCCCTCCTCCGCAGTGAGAGAGAATGCTCCGCAGCTGTCGAACAGTGAAGTAAGGAAGTTGATCGTGTTGTCAGAACTGCCCTTCATCATACCTTTTGTCAGCAGAGTCCAGGTTGTCCACCTCATCCAACCTTCCTTCCCTCCTTCAACTTTCGTCTTTCCCACCGTTAAACTTCAACCTTCCCGTCCCTCAACTTCTAATCTTCCACTCTTGCGATCTTTTGCTCATCTCACTTCAGCTTTCACCATTTCAATCCAATCTTCACCACCTCACATCTTCCATTTTCACCATTTTTCCTCATCTTCCACTATCCCACCCTTTTTCAATCTTCACCATCTCACTCAAATATTCAACCCCCTCCCACCATCTTCCACCATTTTTCACTTCCTCCACCATCTTCCACCATTTTTCACTCCACCCTCTCCCACCATTTTTCACTCCACCATCTCTCACCATTTTTCACTCTCTCACTATCTTTCACTCCCTCACCATCTTTTCCAGATCTTCCACGACCTGTTACGACGCGGGAAGATGGAGGAACCGATGGACGCCCCCATGGTCTTCATCATGGTGCGCAGGAACTTTCTGTATGAAGACGCTTTTGAGAAACTCTCTTACGAGAATGGTGCGTGTGTGTGTCTGTATTTGTATTTTTGGGTGCATGTTTGTGTTTTTGTTTGTATTTGTATAACATACCACCCACACAACATACCACCTCACACAACACACTACCACCAGACAACAACACCAACACACAGCACACTGCCACCAGACAACAACACCCACACACAACACACAATAAAACACACAGAGCCAGACCTCAAGAAGCGAATGAAAATTCGTCTGATCAATGCGGCGGGACTGGAGGAGGCTGGGGTGGATGGGGGAGGGTTGTTCAGGGAGTTCATGACGGAACTGATGAAGGCAGGCTTCGACCCTAACAGAGGCTTCTTCAAGACCACCTCTGATAAGCTCCACTACCCAAACCCCCAGTCAAAAATACTCTACCCCGATGACTTTCTACAGCACTTCTACTTCCTCGGCCGCATCCTCGGAAGGGTAGTGTGGTGTTACGGGTGCTTGTCCACCAAAATCTTACCAATCAAACATAGCATATGTTTTCATATTCAATAAGTTTCATACAAACCGCTTCACAAAACAGTCTTATTCTTATCGAAATAATAATTTAAAATATAAAATTTAACTTTTGAAATAAATTTCATAAAATGTATTTTTCAAATTTTTGCGTATTTAAAAATAATTTTCACCCGCAGGTGATTTACGAGGAGATGTTGATTGAGGTACCGTTTGCAAGCTTCTTCCTGTGCAAGTTGTTGAGCAGATTAGACCTTGACATTCACCACTTGGCCTCCTTGGATCCCATCATGCACCGCAGTTTGCTCTCCATCAAGGACTTCAGCGGTGACGTTAGCGACCTGCAGCTCAACTTCACAGCCACCTACGACAACCTGGGAGTAGTGGCGACGGACGAGTTAAAGCCAGGAGGCGAGAATATCCCCGTGACCAACCAAAACCGCTTCGAATACGTGCACCTGATGGCGGACTACCGCCTCAACAAGCAGATCCAGCAGCACACGCAGGCCTTCAGGAGGGGACTGGGTGAGGTGGTGCCCATGCAGTGGCTGCAACTCTTCGACCACAAGGAGCTTCAGGTGCTCCTCTCCGGAGCCGACACCCCCATCGATTTGGAAGACCTCCGCAGAAACACCGTCTACTCTGGTCAGTTGTGCTCTCGAAAGTACTCGGGTCTAAAGCCACACTTAATGATTGAGGCTATTTTTAGTGGTTTGAGGCCGTCTACTAATAATTAGGCTTGTGGTTTTGGTTTGCGTCTGTTCAACGAAAAAGCTGTGAGTGTGTTTAATGATCTCAATTTTTAATTTCAAGAATACTTTGGAATAATTATTTCATTTATTCTTTCAATCGCCAGGCGGCTATGACAAAGACCACCCGGTGATCTTGATGTTCTGGAAAGTGGTGCATGACTTCACTAACGTGCAGCGACAGATGCTGCTCAAGTTTGTCACCAGCTGTTCGAGGGCTCCTCTGCTGGGCTTCAAGGTCACCTCTCGTCTCTTTTACACCTTTTTCTTCTTTTTTAAATTTATATTTTAAATTTTATATATTTTTCAAATTAATCTTTCTTTTTTCAATTTTTTAAATATTTTTCCTCTATTTACTCCATTTATTTATCTTTATTCATTTTCATTTTTTTGATCTCCAATTCCTTTCTCCTACCATCTTCCACTCAACCTTCCACTCAACCTCTCCACTCAACCTCTCCACTCAACCTCTCCACTCAACCTCTCCACTCAACCTCTCCACTCACCAGGAGTTGGACCCGGTCTTTTGCATCCAAATGGCGGGTCAGGACCTTGACCGACTGCCCACTTCAAGCACCTGCATGAACCTTCTCAAACTGCCTGAGTTCCCTGACATTGACCTTCTGCGTTCCAAACTCCTTTACGCTCTGGAGTCAGGAGCGGGATTTGAACTTAGTTAATTAGGTGGCTTGCGTTGTGTCTGAGAGGTGTGGTTGGTTGTATCCGAAGGGTGTGTACTTGCTGAAAGGATAAGTTGTCAGGAGCTTTTGAAAAGCGGCTTGGTTGTTGCTTGTATATGATGCATGGTCAAATGACCGGGACTTTGTGGTGCAGCCTTGATGTGTGTGTTCTTGAAGTTCAAGCATCGGCTCGCATGGAATCTTCTTCGGAATCCAGATGTTTCTTTAAGTGTTCACTTCAATAAAAGTCCCTTGAAACGCTATGTTTTCTTCCAAATTGAATGAAAGCATTTGGTTTTGAGAGAATTAATAAAAATTAAAAAATTAAATTAAAAATAAAAATAAAATTAAAAGCCATTTCTCGTCTATTGTTATTTTCCATTTATATAGGGGTTTTTATTAATCTTTCAATTTTTCATTAAATTTATTTTTTTCTTATATTTCCATTAAATTTCGTTTATTTATATTAATTTTCATTTATTTATTTTGCAAGTTGTATTTGCATTCAAAATTTGCGTTACTTCATCGTGTGTCAATTTTTATGAAGTTAGTTAAACATTTTTTTGCTCGGAATAAACGTTCCAAAACTCCAAATTGAAAGTTGTCAGTCGTTAAATTGCTTGTGTTCAATAATTTACGACCATTCGATGGTCAATTAATCTCTATGTCAACTTAGTGAGGTGTTCCCATACTTCAGGCTCAAATGACTTTGCGAGCTTGAAAAATGCCTTTTTTTTATTTAAAAATCCTTTTTCCACAAACAATTTTAAGACAAAGTGTCGATTAATGCGTCACTTTTGGCGCGAAATTTGACATTTTCAGCGTTTTTCTGGATTTGCTTCAACAAAGACTATAACCAAAAATGTCATGGGCCTTTGAAAGAATGTCGCTGAGGGTTGACTAGGTGGTTAATATTCGGTAAAGTTCATTAATTTTGTATAGTGACGTTTTTAATATTTCACGTTTAGGTTTTTATTAAAATAAATGGCGCTAAATAATGACTTCTGGGCGCTAGTGAATACAATAGAAGGACGAATAAGAGAGACGGATGTGCGCAGAGGCTAGAACAATCCTTCAGACGTCGCCCACCCAATGGAACATTTGACGGATCTAATAAATGAACATAAAATTTATATTTTTGCAAAAATAAATAATTATTTAACAAAAACTCTACTTACATTCCAGAAAAATTAATTAGCTGTCGGGTTTTCACTGTCATCAAAGGTTTTTTTTAAAGATTTCCTTATGAAGCGCAAAATAATGTGAATAATTAATATGAAACAAGTTGTAAAAGTGTTTCAAGGCTATAATAAAGCATTCGAAAATGCAAATATTCAAAGTACGTGTCCGAAAGACGACATACTAAGTTGAAAAACAGCGAACCGCCCAAAGACAAGGAGACCAAAGAGGCAATCTATCATGAAAAATAAAAACCGAAAACTCTCTTTTTCAACGTGCCATGCAACACTCAAGTAATTCATTATTTTCCATGGTTTTGAAATTTTTCGAGCTTAATGTCGCCATAATAGTATATTCCTATTTGTTGTTTATTGCATCTGTCCCGTCATATTGAAAATTAATAACGAAACTCGAAATGTTTTTGTCGTAAGCACATCATGCATTTCGCATACAATTTGCCTCATCGCACATTCTTCAACAGACAACGTTTTGGCTTGGAATATAGGAAGGACAGCTTTGATGAAGCGCTCTTATTCCGATGAGTCCCATCGATTTGTTGGCGTTTATTTGCAAGCTAAAAGACAAATCTTTTTGTTCGTTTTTTCGCTTTTCAATAAATTTATTTTCTCCATTAAATGCTTTCATAATTTGTCTTAATGTTCTTTTTAGGTTCATTTTATTCGGAATATTTCTGATTCAAAGGGTCCTTAAAGGCAGCCATGTATTAGCAAAATTGTCTTTTTTACGACAGCTGGCGCCTTTTGGAATTGACGAATGAGGTTAAGGTTCGGGTCGGAAAAGAGAAAACCCGGTTTTCAGAAAGAACTATTAGGTGGGGATCTTAGAATGTCCGCTTAACAAAACTGTCCCTTCAAACGCCTGTTTTATTCGCCTTCCAAGTGTTCAAGTTGCATTCACGAGCGACCACAAATGCTTCTGTTTTACGAGCACTACCTGGCGCTCAAGTCGCTTCAAGAAGCTTCTTTACGTTCCTTCCCCTTCTCACGCAGACGCCATTTAGTGGCAATAAGACTGCATAATAGTCTCGCAAGGGACTTTTTTATATGGACTTGCGCTCGCACACGTGGGCGCTTTGGTGATCGCTTCCACATGCCAGCATCACTGACCCACCCGCAGCGAATAAAGAATACGCGTGTGAAGCAGCAATATGCTGGAAGCTTTGATGAAATTAAAAGTTATCTGGGAACATAGCATGTTGTTACTGAATGATTGCGTAAATGCCCACTAAAAGCTCACAACTGAACAAATATTCGCGTAAGAGCTCTTTAATGGGTTCTCTAATCATATTATACGGGAGCGGTGGTTTTGATTCTCTTTAAAAGCAGTGTTCAAAAAGCGTGTCACGATTTCGTGGTCATGCGTGGTTAGGCGTGTTGTGCCGGCTGCTAGTGATGAGTGCAGAAATGTCTCTTTGAGAACGCCCATACGAGCCACGCGGGATGTGGCGAGTCTGTAGGAAAAAAGCTTGAATTTAATCTGGTTTAATTTAATTATTTCAAATTTAATTGAGAAACTGTATAGTGTTTGTTAGTTAGTTTGCAAGGGTTGAATGGGCAAGGAAATGAGCGGTCGGGAAGACTTGAAGACGCGAAGGAATATGAAGTTCGTACAATAAATCACAATGAAGATTGGTCGTGAATTGACGCCAAGAATCTGATGAGAAGTGATGGCAAGGACGCATGAGATCGCCCCGGAAGTTTTTGGAGTTTGTGGTTGTTGGAAGGCTGGGAGGGGGGGGGTGGACGTGCGTTGTGTGAGGAGCAGGCTTGTGAAGCAAGCTCATGAAACGAAAAAATCAACTTGAATTAATTTCAAAAAACAAGGTGAAATTTGAAGCAAAAGCAGAAGGTTTCATGCCATGAGATGCCATTTCAAAGCGAAACAGAGTCCATGAGTGCTTTCTGGAATGACACCAGATCCACGATTGTGGGAGCTGATGGAAGTCGTTCATGCAACCTCACTCTTATTCTATAAAAAGTGTTTTTCTACTTCGCCATTCAACCATTCAGACTACCTTCCTCGCCTTTAAGGCGTCATATTCACGCGGACAATAAAGCATTTTTCAAACAACATTTTCGTGAAATAACTTTCAATTTTGCTCCACAATTCTCCAGGGTCTGATCCATTTGCTTCTCAGGATCATGGTTCGAATACCATGCCTGACTCTTATTGAATTAGCGTTTTTCCTTTTTTAGAAGTTTCACACAACTTGCAAAAATTATTTTCTTAAGTTTTCCAGCCTTCGAAAAGTGCTTATTTACGTGTATTTTATTTTTAATTGCGAAACTCAACTAAATTAAACTCAAACTCAAGCTAAAACTTCATTTCTTTTCAAATTTCAAAGTTTTAATTTCGTCCAAAAGTTTTTCAAAACTTATTTTTCAACTTCTTTGAGTCCCATAAGGCCCAGGAATCTTGGCCAATACCTCAATATTCCACTAATCCTTTCGTTATTCATGAAAATAACTGTGAAAAAATATTTTTCACAAGACAACGGGGTGTATTTTGAACGAATTGTGGTCACTTTGATCGCACATCACTGGCTATTCCTGGCGGAGACTTGAAAGTCCAACGCAAACACAAAGCTTCTTTGCATCTGTTTCATTGAATTACGCAATTTTTTATTGAAAGCAATTCATTTTTTTGTTATCATTCGTCATGTGTGCTTGGCATTTGTTGTACAAACTTCAATTTATTCATTATTTCACAAAATTCTTTCTTTTACAATAAATTTCAAAAAATTAATTTATTTAAAATAAATCATAAAAATCATTTTTCAATAACCTTAAAGTAAGTTTGATTAAAGATAACATGGATTAATTCTCTTTATCAGTCCCACACGGCAACACGTAGACACACAAACCACCGCAGGTCCGAGGCAATCAAGGGCCACCACGAAGACTTTACGATCCATGCATTGTGGTTATTGAATTTCAATGAGAAACACGCTATCGAAGCTAAGACAGGCGCCTTCTGATGGGATCTTGCTGGCATCTTCTGCACAGTAACCCTACGTAGGGCATCAGTCCTGGTGTTTGTGATGGTGCTAGTCAAAAAGTATTGGGCATGCTGGTGGGTGGGAAGATGTCGAGTATGGTTGTGTGGGTTTGCAGACACTACGCCCATCTCCTCCTCTTGCATTCGAAGCGCATCAAAGCGCTTCGAAGTCGTTTTTAAGCCGGAGCTTTTTCGTCCCAGACAGCCACGACAAAAGGCCATTAGGCCCGTTCCGCTTGGCGTGTCTTTGTGGAAAGGAGGGTTGAAGCGTCTTGAAAGACACGTGAACAGCTAGGTTGATGAAAGAATGGCAAAGTAAAGAGGTTCAAGAAGAAATTTGAAGGACAAAATGCGGAAGTTTTACTGAACTGAAAATATTCACAACACAGCCGTTAAGAACATAAAGCGTGTGGTTTTGAGGAAGGAGGGAGAAGAAAGAGAGGAGATGAAAGGAACACGTCTTAATTCAGCATTAGAACACGGACACATTTATGCGTGGGCTAACGTGATTAGAAGGAGGAGCGTAATATATAGTGGTGACGTAAGCGCGCCACGACAGGCTATTACTTGTTATTGCGTTATTTTAATCAGAGGCCTTCTTTATGCAATCCTTGATCAAGCTTTTGTTAGCCGCCTAATCAGATTATTGCTCGAAGATGAAGGATGCTGGGAGGAGCGAGGACACAAGAGGAGGTAATAAACCAGACCTCTCTAATGTATGGCCGGTCTCTTTGATCTCAATCTCTTCCAAGGTCGGCTTACTTTCATATGAAGGTGATCATGCAACGGGTTTCAAGCCTTTTGGTGATGTGGGGCTTAAAAAAATTCACAATTATTTTAAAAAAACTTCACGATTTACATTTTTCAACCCAAATTATTTTTTTCTCCCAATTTTTTTTTTTTACCTAAGTTAACTTTTTCCACATTATTCAACGTCTTTCTAATTTTTATTTCACTTGAACGCATCTTCATCGCCTTCAGCGCCATTCCTCTTCGAGCTGTCACCATCACTCTTCAAGCCTCCTCTGCAAGTCCTTTCAAACTCTCTACCACCTCATCAGCTTTGTTCTTCCTTCCCCCTTTTTTTAAAATTTTTATTTAGTTATTTTTTTCTTTTTCTATTTTGCTATTTTTTATTATTCTTTTTTGTTTCTTTATTTTTTATTTTTTTTGTTTTTTTTTGTTTTTACCAACACCACCGTAACACTTCTAGTAACCACTACCACCACCGCCACCACCACCACCACCGTAACACTTCTCACAACCACCACCATCACCAAGCCATCACTTATATCACGTCACTTATACCGTTTCTAACACTAGATTATCACGTACTATTACTATTTGTTCTAAATCATACTGTCTGATACTAGATCACAGCCACCATCGCCACCATCATCACCATCGCCACCATCACCACCATCGCCACCATCACCACCATCGTCACCATCGCCACCGCCACTATCGCCACCACCACCACCACCACCACCGCCACCACCACTACTGCAACAACCAACATTAACAGCAGCAGCACCACCACCCCATCAAGTATAACCAATGCATAACGATGCCTCCCACCCTTCCTTGATAAATGAGTCAAGCTTCATAAGTTCTCGATTATAATTGAGATTTGCATTCTTTGTTGAAGGATGGAGTTTTGTGTATTCCAAAAATATTACGTTAACTCACGTTAAATTTTGAAAAATGTCACGTTTTTTTATTACGTTAAATGCAACGTTATGTATTGCGATATAATATTACGTAAATTATTCCACAGATAAAATCTCACAAAGATTACGTAAAATATCACGGTCTACTTTACGTTGTATAGTATGCTTTATATCAAGTTAAATATTGCTTTTTAAATTGTGGTCTACCCTACGTAATATATTACGTAATGTGTTGCGTTATTTATTACGATATATATCACAATATAATACTTGCGTCGCTCCGTGGATTTTTGACGTTGCAAGCACGGCACTGCATGGAGTGCGTTGTATGTGGCGACTTGCGTATAAAAGCTTGCAACTGGGCCCAGCGGCGTGAATCCGCTGGAAGGTGAGTGTTATGTGCGTGTGTATATTTCTAAAATGTTTTTGTGTGCGTTTGTCTTGTCGTCCGTCTTGCGCATTATGGGATTTATAGTTTCCATATTTGAAAAATTATGTTCCATTAATGAAATGATTTGACCAGAAAGTGTTTTTGATTTGTTTTGTATTCAAAGTGACACATGCACGTTCGTGCATTTTTCAACAAAACATAAAATAATTATACTCGAAACGCTTGATTCGAACTCAACTGCCACCAGACCACAAGTTAATGGTTCATTTAAAAAAAACCATCTTACAGTTTTTGTGGAATTAATAAGTTAAAACTTACCATAATTATTGCTTTCGAATGCAACGACCAATTCAACTCTTTTTAAGCTGAATTTAGATCTTCCACTGCACGAGACTCTTTGTTTTAACTTTAATAATGCTTGAAAAATGCGCCAAAGTTTGAAAAAATGCTCCAAAGTTATTCCTGCAGACGTCATTTTTCTCTCGACATTGGCACCTCGTTTTTCAAACCACGACAATTTACGCGGCTGTCAAAGAGTATCTGATTGTGGTATAATTAAGTTGCGCGCGTGGTTTGTTCAACTTGATTTTACGTTTGGAATTGTTCTTATTTTCATTTTCTGGAGTTTTATTCAGAAACCCACGACCACTGAATTCCATAGCGATCCATTTTGTCCATTGCTGCCTTGAACCGCATAAACCCTTGTCTCTGCCTTCGTAGTGTTTTTGTTGTGAAGAGAACCGTTTGTTGAGATATAAGCTAGCTTGTTTTATAACGCGAATTTATTATTTGAATTATTATTATTATTATTATTATTATTATTATTATTATTATTATTATTATTATTATTATTATTATTATTATTATTATTATTATTATTATTATTATTATTATTATTATTATTATTATTATTATTATTATTATTATTATTATTATTTATATTATTATTATTATTATTATTATTATTATTGTTATTATTATTATTATTATTATTATTATTATTATTATTATTATTATTATTATTATTATTATTATTATTATTATTATTATTATTATTATTATTATTATTATTATTATTATTATTATTATTATTATTATTATTATTATTATTATTATTATTATTATTATTATTATTATTATTATTATTATTATTATTATTATTATTATTATTATTATTATTATTATTATTATTATTATTATTATTATTATTATTATTATTATTATTATTATTATTATTATTATTATTATTATTATTATTATTATTTCATTATTTGATTTTTTTCTCTCAAAAATGTGGAACATTTGAAACGAAGGGCTGCACGGGATTTTTAAAAGGACTACATTTTTGCCTAAAAAACTTCAAAAGAACAAAAAAATTCGCAGACAAATAAAAAAACTGAACGATTTTAACAATATTTTTTTAAGTTCGCCAAATGCTATTTCTGGACTTCAAAGAGCCATGTTCTCAAAGTTAAAAATGTACACACTCAAAGTTCACAAGATAAACTTACAAAGTTGAAAAATAGTTTCAAGTTTTTTTTTTAAATCTTAAAGTTAAAAAAAACTTGAAGTTAAAAAAAACTTGAAGTTGAAAAAAAACTCAAAAGTTAAAACAAATTTTAACGAAGGTAAAAAAGATATTTAAAAAAATTGTAATGATGAAATAATATTAGCGGCCAAGGAATGGATGTTGTCGAGTGAAAATTCGATGCGCATGTGCGGTCACTGGCAGTGAGTCATGAAACTTCCTGCTGAGTCGTTGGGACTTCTTTAATTCCACTTTAAGACCTCGGACATCGTTTGAGCATTAGGAAACCTCCAACTGGAAATAGGTTTTCAGTCTCTCGTCTGCACTAGCACACGGAAGTTTGCCCTCTTGTTCGCAGGGAACAAGACATCCATCAAACGACAGATCGATTTTTCTCTTCAGGACCCTCTCACCCAGCCCTTCATTCAAAGTTTCAGTTCTTTTTCGTTATTTCTCTTCCATCATCCAAGATCGCTCCAATTTTTGAATTAATCCACATCAATCATTTGCACGCGAAAACGTTCAACTCAAACATTTATTCACTTGCCAAGTAAATTCTTTGCGTCGTTTTATTTCACGTTTTATCGACTCGTTTTGCAACAATTTTGAGCAATTTCGTGCGAAAGAGTTATTATATGGAAACCAAAACAAACGCAACTACCACTTGCAAACAAGATCAAACTTTAATAGAAAAGGGATCGGAACAAGTCAATAACAACTAATGATATCTAAACTAAGAATAAAAACACTAGCCTCACACGCACACTTTTTTTATATTTTTATGAGACTATAAAGTTGAATTCACAACAACAAAAAGTCCATTAAAAGTGAACATCTATACACTCAGCTACGAATTCTGAATACAAAACCACAAAATTACTAACAACAACGGCTAAATAGCAAACAAAAACAACAATAACAACAAAAACAAAAAAAACAACAACAACAACAACAACAACAACAACAACAACAACAACAACAACAACAACAACAACTACAACAATAACAACAACGACAAAAAAACACACTACACAACGACCACCCGTGTACCATCGACTCAGTCTCACGGCGACATCTACCGTCAAATTGAAAAAGAACTCCATTCGGACTTCATCGGCGCTTCCACCATGCGTGCACCCTTCCATGAGATCGCCATGGAAACAATGACATCGGATGGAGACTCAACGCTTTTGCTGATAGTTGCAGTTACAGGAGGATGGATACAATAACAACCACAACAACAAAAAAAACTAAAACAACAATAACAACCACAACAACAACAACAAAAAACTATAACAACAACAACAAATAATACTTGTTGCAGGAAAAAAACACAAGAAAAACCAAAACAACAACATGAAAAAACAATTTAAAGTATAAAATGGAGATACAATAGTGACGAATGACGTCAGAGTGACGTTAGCCCATTAAGGCTTCAAAACAAAATTTGATGAAGACAAACACAAATTGAATGAAAATTTTGAAAAATCAAAACATACAATCAGAAAATACATGAAACCCAAACAAAAAACATCACATACAAACAACAAAACAACACAGGCAAACAAATAAACATCAAAGACAGACAAAGAAGTTACAGACAAACAAGGAAACAACAGCGAAGCGAGGAAACACGGTGGTGAATGATGTAGGAGATTTTTCTGAGAGGCTGAGGTCATGGGTTCAGAAGAGACCATCTAGAGCCCCTACCCCCCTTTGTAGTCTATCTTGTTTATTGAATTTCCTGCAGTGCTGTAGTCGCGGTGGTATGCTTAGGAGTGACTGGTTTATGAGGTAGGATGCTTGAAGAGGGTTTGAAAACGAAGCTTCTCCAATTATGCAAGCGAACGTAACGGGAAGTAAGTCTGCAAAACGCGTAAGAGCTTGTCTGTTTAACGTGGTGGTGGTGGTAGGGGGTTGTAGGCTTGGGGTGGTTGTGGTGGAAGGTTGTGGTGGAAGGTTGTAGTGGAAAGTTGTGGTGGAAGGTTGTAGTTTCATTTGGTTGAGGTGTTGAAGTAGGAAAGATTGTGAAAGGCTTTTGTGGTGAATGGTTGAAGCTGTGGTGAAAGGTTTTTGTAGTGAGGAGTGTTGTGAAAGGTTGTTGTAGTAAATGGTTGTTGTAGTGAGTAGTTGTAGCGAAGAGTGTTGTAGTGAGTGGTTGTTGTAGTGAGGGGTGTTGTAGTGAGGGGTGTTGTAGTGAGTGGTTGTTGTAGTGAGGAGTGTTGTAGTGAGTGGTTGTTGTAGTGAGTGGTTGTTGTAGTGAGTGGTTGTTGTAGTGAGGAGTGTTGTAGCGAGTGGTTGTTGTAGTGAGTGGTTGTTGTAGTGAGTGGTTGTTGTAGTGAGGAGTGTTGTAGCGAGTGTTTGTTGTAGTGAGTGGTTGTTGTAGCGAGTGGTTGTTGTAGTGAGTGGTTGTTGTAGTGAGTGGTTGTTGTAGTGAGGAGTGTTGTAGCGAGTGGTTGTTGTAGTGAGTGGTTGTTGTAGGGAGTGGTTGTTGTAGTGAGTGGTTGTTGTAGTGAGTGGTTGTTGTAGGGAGTGGTTGTTGTAGTGAGGGTTGTTGTAGTGAGGAGTGTTGTAAAAGGTTGTTGTAGTTAGTGGTTGTTGTAGTGAGTGGTTGTTGTAGTGAGAAGTTGTAGTGAGGGATGTTTGAAGCAATTTTATTTGTGTTTTTGGGGGTGGTTTTGGTGTGGTTCTGATAGTGAGAGGTTTTTAGTACTATAAATTGAAATAAAAACGGTGATGGTTTATTGGGGACAGTGGTGGTTATGATGACTGTGGTGTGTTGGTGATGTCGATAAGAAACTTAGTCGTCAAAACTTCTCTCGATTGAATCTTTTCAAACAGAAAATGAAATTAATTTGAGTTGAGTTCATTACTTTTGAAATAAAAACCCATCAAATGAAGCTCTACAAAAAAACCATCATAGAATGCTTTGAAAAGTTTAAAGAATTTTTCAAAAAAATTTTTAGATGAATGTTCAAAATAATTCAAAATGAATTTAAAAAAAAAAACTAAAAATAAAATGTCGAAATTCGTTCGAGATAACTTTGTAAAAAATAGATAAATTTTCAAAAAAAGTAAACAAAACATCCGAAAGAGTTTTGAAAAAACTTTTAAAAAATAAAAAAAAATAAAAAATTCAAAAAAAAACTAAAAAATTCAAAAAAAACTAAAAAATTCAAAAAAAAACTAAAAAATTCAAAAAAAAACTAAAAAATTCAAAAAAAAACTAAAATATTATTAAAAAAAAACTAAAAATTAAAAAAAAAAACTAAAAATTAGAAAAAAAAACTAAAAAATTTAAAAAAAAAACTAAAAAATTTAAAAAAAAACTAAAAAAACTTGAAAAAAACAGTAGAATTTAAAAAAAAAACTTTAAAAAAAGAAAAAAAAACTTGAAACTTTTGAAAAAATGTTTAAGAAATGGAAAAAGAACTTTTGAGAAAATTAAAATAAAAATTGAGAAAAATTGAAATGAACTTTTATGAAATTTGAAATAAATTTTCAATTTTTATTTCAAAACGACTTCACACTGCGAGATCCTTGATAATGTGAAGGGAGGAAGATAGCATGGAATTGCTGGAGTGACAAGAATGTGCCAGCTTGGTTTGAGTCTTCATGAGTCGAGCGTTCATTGACAACTTTTTAAATGGTGTGATGAAAGAGAAAAGGAACTTGAGAAAAAAGAAGAAAAAATGAAAAAAAAAAAAAGAAAAAAAAAGAAAAAAAGAAGAAAAAGGACAGGCTAGTAGTGCGAGAAGACATGAAAAAAGCCGAAAAAACAAGATTAAAAAGATGATGGAAGAGAAGAGAGGATGAAAAAAGGAAAAAAAAGAAGAAAAATAGAATTAAAACAGGCAAAAAAATATAAAAAATATATAAAATTTATGAAGCGCCAAGCAAGCAGCGATCACGGCTTGTAGATCATTCGAGAGTCTTTAACGACCGTTCAATGTGTCGTTTGTCTCTGATACTCCCTCTTGCCCTCCATCCCCTCTTGCCCTCCATCCCCTCTTGCCCTCCATCCCCTCTTGCCCTCCATCCCCTCTTGCCCTCCATCCCCTCTTGCCCTCCACCCCCTCTTGCCCTCCACCCCCTCTTGCCTTCCACCCCCCCTTGCCCTCCACCCACTCTTGCCCTCCACCCACTCTTGCCCTCCATCCCCTCTTGCCTTCCACCCCCTCTTGCCTTCCACCCCCTCTTGCCCTCCATCCCCTCTTGCCTTCCATTCCCTCTTGCCCTCCACCCCCTCTTGCCCTCCACCCCCTCTTGCCTTCCACCCCCCCTTGCCCTCCACCCACTCTTGCCCTCCACCCACTCTTGCCCTCCATCCCCTCTTGCCTTCCACCCCCTCTTGCCTTCCACCCCCTCTTGCCCTCCATCCCCTCTTGCCTTCCACCCCCTCTTGCCCTCCACCCCCTCTTGCCTTCCACCCCCCCTTGCCCTCCACCCACTCTTGCCCTCCACCCACTCTTGCCCTCCACCCCCTCTTGCCCTCCATCCCCTCTTGCTTTCCACCCCCCCTTGCCCTCCACCCACTCTTGCCCTCCACCCCCTCTTGCCCTCCATCCCCTCTTGCCTTCCACCCCCCCTTGCCCTCCACCCCCTCTTGCCCTCCACCCCCTCTTGCCCTCCACCCCCTCTTGCCCTCCATCCCCTCTTGCCTTCCACCCCTTCTTGCCCTCCATCCCCTCTTGCCTTCCATCCCCTCTTGCCCTCCACCCCCTCTTGCCCTCCATCCCCTCTTGCCTTCCACCCCCTCTTGCCCTCAATCCCCTCTTGCCCTCCATCCCCTCTTGCCCTCCACCCCCTCTTGCCCTCCATCCCCTCTTGCCCTCCATCCCCTCTTGCCTTCCACCCCTCTTGCCTTCCACCCACTCTTGCCCTCCACCCCCTTTTGCCTTCCACCCCCTCTTGCCTTCCACCCCCTCTTGCCCTCCACCCCCTCTTGCCCTCCACCCCCTCTTGCCCTTCCTCCCTCCATCCCCACCTTCCTCCCTCCCTCTATCTCCACTTGTCTTTTTTCCCATCTGTTTTTCTCTTTCTAATTATTTTCTTTCTCCTCACCCCATTTCTTTTTTTCCTTTTTTTTCCCATCATCACTTGTTTCCCTTCTTCCATCGTTTTCCTTCTTTTCCATCACCATCACCTTCTTCACGTCATCATCATCACCATCATCACACCATCACCATCACCTTCTTCACGTCATCATCATCACCATCATCACACCATCACCATCACCTTCTTCACGTCATCATCATCACCATCATCACACCATCACCATCACCTTCTTCACGTCATCATCATCACCATCATCATATCATCACCATCACCTTCTTCACCTCATCATCATCACCATCATCACACCATCATCATCACCTTCTTCACGTCACCATCATCACCATCATCATACCATCATCATCACCTCTCACACTATCATCACCATCATCATACCATCATCATCACCTCTCACACCATCATCATCACCACCACCACCACATCACCACCACCACCACATCACCACCACCACCACCACCACCACCACCACCACCACCACCACCACCACCACCACCACCACCACCACCACCACCACCACCACCACCACCACCACCACCACCACCACCACCACCACCACCACCACCACCACCACCACCACCACCACCACCACCACCACCACCACCACCACCACCACCACCACCACCACCACCACCACCATTGCTCTTCAGTATATTGAGTGGAGTTTTCTAAGACAGCCATATCTTTGAAAAATCACGCAAATTGGGTGTTTTTGTTGTATCATTGACATCAATTCTCTGCTCTCAACTCAAAACTGTTAATTATTTCACTGTGGATACTACTATACAACTGTTACAACTATTACAACTATTGGTTCAACTGTGTCAACACTGACACAACCACTGAAACCACCTCGACAACACCGCGGTCGCCTCATCCACGGCATTTGAGTCAGCATTTTGTCTCAGTGTCATTGATTGGTGTATTACTACCAGAACAACCATGCCACTGCTGGGAAGGAATTTACCGTTTTATATAATTACGTTACGTTTCTACAACTATATAGACTTTTACACGCCTTAAGACTCTCTCAACAACAATTACCAAAGCAACAACTACTACAACAACCTCAACTACAACCACAATAACTAGCACACAACAAAGATCACTAAAAAACCGCCAAAACAAGCTTTATAACAACAATAAATCATTACAACAACCACCAAAACAACAAAAGCCACAACAACGACCACAAGAGCTATCATCACCGCCACAACCCCCACCGCCACAACCACCACCGCCACAACCACCACCTGCAAATGATTTGCAGTCCGCGTCTTGCAATGCTTGATAGACTTGCAATTTGTCATTCCACAAAAACCACACTCTGTATTGATCCGTACTCTTCGTTCTTACAACGTCCAACCATCGGCAACCTCCGCACCACCATCAATCACAAACAACCATTGACCGCCCGCATCAATCACCAACAGCCATTGCCTTATCCAGCTTCTGTCTATCAAATGTCAACACCAACCGGATCTTAGTCCTCAACCATGCATCAGCCAGCCATCAATCACAAGCAATCATCAACAGTCGACTTAGCATCGTCAACCATGCCTATTGCAATCAATACTTACGCAGTCTCTCCAATTAACCACCCAACAGTCTTCCATCTTAGCTGACAACCCATTCACAAGGCTCAATCCTACCACCCCCAACCCCAACTTCACACCCCCCAACCACCATTGCAACTTTTCACAACCTCCCCAGCCACCAAACAACCATCAACCACATCCCAAATGTATTAGTTCCAGACTCAAAGAGCATTTTTGGTACGTGGGCGAGAGTGGAGGAATAGTCTTTTATTTCTAACATTTAGAACTAATAAAAAAAAGTCGAGAATCATTTAGCTGAGGTTACGCTTATTATGTTGCGCAATTAGGCTCACGAGACCATCCACATCTCAACCCGGCGTAGCTGGTCGGCATTCGGTCTGTGTGTTTGCATATGCCTTTTGAAGGTACCTTTAATGAACCTTCATTCCAGGTTATTTATTTGGGCGTTTTTTCATCTTTTTTTCGATTTTTATTTGAGATGACTTTTGAAGTGCCTTCCATTTTAGATAATTTTTAGTCCAAATTAACTTTTAGTTCGAATGAATCTTAGTGAATTTAATATTTTCAAATCTTTTTATTTTTTCAAGTATTTTTTCAATGTTTTAATTTTTTATAACTATTTTTTTTCGCCAAAATCTGTTTTTCTTCATCGAAAATATTTCTCACGTCTTTTTTTCAATTATGTAACATGGTTTTTCGAGTTTTTCGTTAAAAAAATGTTGCCAAAAATTTCAAAATAAATTTTTAGTTTTGTTGCATTTCGTGTCCAGTCTAATTTATTTAACCGCAATGTTTTGTATAGGCGTTCTTGTGGCGTTTTTGAACATTGTGATCAGCGCTATGCAAATGTTTTAATTATATTTAACTAAGATACGTTAGACTGAAACTGATTTTTTAGTCGCTTCATTCCTGTTTAATGATCAATTCTCACTCAATATTAAACCAGCCCTAATTCAATTTAAAGTTCCTTTCTAGGCCTGCACAAGAAGGCTGCCCTAGAGACGCTTCGAGAAATTTCTTTATTGAAAGCATTACAGGCTGTCACGTCTGTTGTTTCCCATTAAAGACAGTCCCATCCAACCGCCATGGACCCAACCCACCCTCCTCTCAAGACCCTTCTTCCACCACCATCCTCACTCCAAAAAACCCTGCTTTTGTTGCTTTCTATGCTCGCTTCCCTTTCTTCTGCTTCAACAAATTCTCCATCGACGACAGATTCTATATCTTTTTCACCTTCTTCTTCTTCTTCTTCTTCTTCTTCTTCTTCTTCTTCTTCTTCTTCTTCTTCTTCTTCTTTTTCTTCTGCTTCTTCTTTTTCTTTTTCACCTTCTTCTTCTCCTTCTTCTTCTTCTTCTTCTTTTTCTTCTTCTTCTTCATCTCCATCTTCCTCTTCTAATTTTTCATCTCCTTCTTTCTTCTTTTTTTCTTCTTCTTTTCCTCCTACATCTCCTTCTTCTTCTTCTTTTCCTTTTCCTTCCGCTTCTACTGCCCCATCACAACCTCCCTCGCTCCTCTCAGCAATTAACTTCGACAAAACGTCACGACTCGTTGCAGGTGTTTCCAGAAAACAGTCGTTATCTTCTCTTCTTTTCCCTTCTCTTTTTTCTTCATCACCATTATCATCACCACCACCATCATCATCACCACCACCTTCACCCCCATCATCATCATCATCATCATCATCATCATCATCATCATCATCATCATCATCATCATCATCATCATCATCATCACCATCATCATCATCATCATCATCCTCATCATCATCATCACCACCACCACCAGAACCATTATCATTTTTTTTTCCAGCTTTCTTTTTATCTTCTTCATCATTTTCTCCACCACCGTCTCCCTCATCTTCTTCTTCTTCCTCCTCATCTTCCTCACAAGCAATAACAGCTTCAACACATAAATCTTTTCTCAATCGAACAATGCTTCACGATCCTTCTCAAGCTCCTCCATCAACCCACCATTCCTTCTCCCAACATTCCACCTCTTTGACAAATACCAATAAATCAACAAAAGAGCCCCTCCACAGCGGAAGAGTCAACAATGTGAAAGCTTCCAAACCTCATTCCAAACAACAGCTGTTTGTTCGTCCAACCCTCCCTCCATCTTTTCTTTCTTTTTTTCCTTCATCTCTATCTTCATCCAAACCATCGTCCAGCCTCTCATCCCTTCCTTCATTTCTCCCTCCATCCCTCCCTTCATCTTTCCCTTCATCCCTCCCTTCATCCCTTCCTCCATCCTTCCCTTCCTCTTTCTTCTCATTTTCCCATCCAACTGTTTCTCCATCTTCTCCTAAATCTTCTCCTCCATCGATTACTCCATACACTCTTCCATCAACCTCTCCACCATACATTCCTCCATCAACTCCTCCACCACTCTTCCTTCCATCCTTCCCATCCTCTCCAACTATTCATCCAACCTTCCTTCCATTCAGTGTTCCACCCTTCCATAATTCAACTTCTCGGCCATTTCATCCATCTTCTTCCACTCTTCTTCCATCCAAATCAACCAAACCCCCATTAAGTCTTAACTCTCCTCTCCCACCAACACTCCACCATCAACCCATCCAACAACACCGGCCTTTAACATCTCTCACTTCTCACGTGCCTCAGTACGAAGAAGTAACAGTCACGAGGTATGGTAATCATATGAATAAGGTAGTTGATGCTAAGGGGGGTGGCAAAGAGGGGGGTGGTAAGGAGGGGGGTGGTAAGGAGGGGGCTGCTGATGATATTGATATCAGTTATGATGGAAAAGTTTGGAAAAAAATGAAAAGGAAGTTTAACCAAGAAAATAAAGAAGGAGGAAAAGAAAAAATTGAAAAGAAGAAAAAGAAAAAAAAAGAAAAAAAACAAAACAAAGAAAAAAGGGAGAAAGAGATGGAAAAAATAGTAGAAAAAAATGAAAATAAAAAAGAAGAAAAAGAAGAAGAAGATGAAGGAAAAGAAAAAAAAGAAGGAAAGGAAAAAGAAAAGGAAGAAGATAAGGAAAGAGAAAAAGAGATAAAAAAAGAGAAAAAGAAGAAAAAAGATGCGCTTGTTGATGATGAAGAGTATCGAAGGAGCCTTTTGAGAAGTGGAAAATACGGCGTTAATTTGGACATCAACAGAGCCATCTTCATCAGAGCCATCACTCATGCAAAGCCCAAAATCGCTTCGAACGTCAAGAAAAAAATAAAAAACGAAAAAGTTACAAAGTCAGAAAGAGTCTCAAAGCACATCCTTGGAGTTGTAAGCGAAGGAAATGAAAGAGGCGAAGATGGTTGGGGGGGTGGAAGTGGAAGGCATAGGGAAGGGTCAATGGACGGAAAGGTCACGTCATCATTGGAAGGTACTCTACCACAACAAACGGAGCCATCTCTGGAGGCAAATTGGAATAAAATGACGGTAATTTGGGAGACAATCATTCGAAAACATAATGTCTCTAATGGAGAGGCAAAAAGCCTCGCAAACAGAAGCAACAAAAAACGACTTTTGAAATTCAAAGAAGTTAATTTCGGTTGGAAAGAAAAAAGAGGGAATAAGACTTTTCCTCCGAAACTTCTCTCGACTAATGGCCGATTAAATACTCCAAAAAGGCGAAACTTTTCAGCCAAATTTATTTCACAAACTTCTCCTCTTCCCAAGTCCTCGCCCTTCCTGCTCAATCAGAGAGGTTTTATAGTAGTTTCTTCTCCCACCAACACTCCACCAGTTGCGCCCGATCAGGCTACAGTGATTTTCCCTACCACCTTCTCGAAGACAGGCCTCCCCTTGAAGACAGGCCTCCCCTTGAAGACAGGCCTCCCCTTGAAGACAGGCCTCCCCTTGAAGACAGGCCTCCCCTTGAAGACAGGCCTCCCCTTGAAGACAGGCCTCCCCTTGAAGACAGGCCTCCCCTTGAAGACAGGCCACCCCTTGAAGACAGGCCTCCCTTTGAAGACAACCCTCCCCTTGAAGACAGGCCTCCCCTTGAAGACAGGCCTCCCCTTGAAGACAGGCCACCCCTTGAAGACAACCCTCCCCTTGAAGACAGGCCTCCCTTTGAAGACAGGCCTCCCCTTGAAGACAACCCTCCCCTTGAAGACAGGCCTCCCCTTGAAGACAGGCCTCCCCTTGAAGACAACCCTCCCCTTGAAGACAGGCCTCCCCTTGAAGACAGGCCTCCCCTTGAAGACAGGCCTCCCCTTGAAGACAGGCCTCCCCTTGAAGACAGGCCTCCCCTTGAAGACAGGCCTCCCCTTGAAGACAACATTTTACTCAAAACCTGCCCTTTCCCCTAAGACATACCTTCTCAGACGGCATTTTCCTCGAAGGAAGGAAAGAGCAGGGCATGCACCGACCCTTGCTTACTCTTCTTCATCTTCCTCTATTTTCACCCTCCATTCTTCCTCTTCCTCCTCACACCCTTCTTTTTTCTCCTCACCTCCCAAACTCTCTATTTCATCCTCGTCTTCTTCCTCATTCCCATATTCTATTTCATCCTCGTCTTCTTCCTCATTCCCATATTTTATTTCATCCTCGTCTTCTTCCTCATCTTCATCTTCCTCATCCCCACCTCTCTCATCCTTATTATTGCCCGTGAATTTCACTAATTATGACCATTCCAACGGATCAGTTGCTGTTAATAAGCTTATTGCGGCCAATGGCAAACTTTCCTTCATCTCTCCCACTACTACTACTACTACTACTACTACTACTACTACTACTACTACTACTACTACTACTACTACTACTACTACTACTACTACTACTACTACTACTACTACTACTACTACTACTACTACTACTACTACTACTACTACTACTACTACTACTACTACTACTACTACTACTACTACTACTACTACTACTACTACTACTACTACTACTACTACTACTACTACTACTACTACTACTACTACTACTACTACTACTACTACTACTACTACTACTACTACTACTACTACTACTACTACTACTACTACTACTACTACTACTACTACTACTACTACTACTACTACTACTACTTCTACTACTATGTCCGCTATCGCCAGCACTTCAAGGAGACTTATTGAAGCCACTCTTATTAACAATCACATTAAAAACAAATTCAGCCACGCAAGAAATCAATACAAAAACAATAAAATCCACAAAAATGATGACGTCAACAACCCCAACAATAAAAATAGCATTATAATCAACAAAAGAAACCACAAAAACACTAAAGCCAGTTACAAAAACACTAAAAACCACACCGTAATCAATAAAAACACTAACAAAAACATTGAACTCAAATTTATCGCTTCTGAATTAAATCTTAAAAACAAAAAAAACGACAAAAAACTTAGTAAAACCAACAACAACAAGAACAACAATGACAAAACAAACAACAATAACAAAAATGACAAAACCATCAACAATAATAACAACAATGACAAAACCAACAACAAGAACAACAATGACAAAACCAACAACAACAATAACAACAATGACAAAACAAACAACAATAACAACAATGACAAAGTCAAAAACACTAAAAACAACAACAGCCGCAATAACAATCACATAAAGCGCTTCGACGGATCCAGTAGTGACGTAGGAAGTAGGAATAAGTCAAACGCCTTTTTCCGCCTGACACGCTCTTTACCAGCTGCAAGCAAAAATGCCCGCCGAAAAGTGATGTACCATGGCCATGATAAACAAATTAATAATATTTTTATTGAAAATGGAAATTACGATAACAAAAATCGTAATGACACGGATGACGTTGGTGTTGGAAACAATGACGTAAACATCCATAGTGATGGCAGCAAAGATATCATTAATAATAGTTATTATAATAATGAAACCGATTATAACAAATACAACAACAACAATAATAATAAAAATAAAAATAATAATAATAATAATAATAATAATAATAATAATAATAATAATAATAATAATAATAATAATAATAATAAAAGTAATCAAAAGAAAAATAATAACTTCTTTATGAACATCATTTTCAAAAGCCTTATTGACAACAACGTTAATAACAACAACCAAAGCCATGTCAATAACAAAAACAATAGTAAAAGTAACCTTGTCGTAAACAAAAACAACAAAATTATTAACAACCAAAATAATAAGAACAACAACAACAAAAATAATGAAAACAACAACAACAAAAATAACAATAAAAATCTTTCAACCAAACTCCCACTAAATATTGGAGAGATTCCAGCAACATGGAGCAATGGAAGCATCGTCATCTCCAACACCAACAACAGAAACAACAACCAAAACAACAACCTGAACGACAGCAGAAACAACAACCCACATAGCAACATTATCCTCAACAGAAACAACAACCAACAAAACGATAAAAACAAAAACAGAAACAAAAACCCACACAACTCCACCCAAAATAAAAACAACAACCCACACAACTCCACCCAAAATAAAAACAACAACCCACACAACTCCACCCAAAATAAAAACAACAACCCACACAACTCCACCCAAAACAAAAACAACAACTCACATAACAACAACATTCCAACTCCAAACAGACATGCAAGCACACACAGCCAGACAAAGAGAGCTAACGACAAGACCATTCATGAACGAGGTGTGGGAGGGTGGGTGGGGGTGTACCACGGGGGTGAAAGATGGAAGATAGACAAGACTTCTGAAAAAAACCATAACAAGAGCGATATTGATAAAGTTGCAAAAACTAAATATGACGTCATTAACTCGAAAGAAAAACAACAATCCGCTCTGCTCCATCGTCGCAACAACAACGACTGGACAGACAAAGACAGTAATAACAAAAATAATAACAATGAGCATGGTTATGAGAAAAAAAATAATAAAAAAAGTATTAGTGATGGTGGTTATAATAATAAAAATAATAAAAATAAGAATGGGTATGAGAAGAAAAATAATAAAAATAATTCTGGTTATGATAATAAAAATAATAAAAATTTTGGGGGTAATGATTTTAATAGTAATAATACTGATAAAAATATTCATTATTATGATAATACTGGTTATAATAGCAGAAATGTCAGTAATAGTGAGAGTAACTATAATAATAATGATAAAAATATATTTACAACTGATAATAATAATAATGATAAAAATAACTTTACAACTGATAATAATAATAATAATGATAAAAATAACTTTGAAACTGATAATAATAATAACAATAAAAATAACTTTACAACTGATAATAATAATAATGATAAAAATTACTTTACAACTGATAATAATAATAATGATAAAAATTACTTTACAACTGATAATAATAATAATAATACTAATATCTTTAAAACTGATAAAAATAATAACAATAAAAATATCTTAAAAACTGATAATAACAATAATGATAAAAATAACTTTAACAGTGATAATAATAATTTTAACAATAAGACTAATCCCAATAATAAAAATAATGAACAAAATGAAAATAAAAAAAATAAAAAAAATAGGCTTGAAAATGAAAATAATAATAAAAATAAAAATAATAAAAATAATAAAAATAATAAAAATAATTTCAATAATAAGAATAAAAAAAATAAAAAAAATAATTTCAATAATAAGAATAGTAATGTAAGTAATTTTTTTGTTAACAATAAAGATGAAAATGATATGGCAAACAATGGAGCCACCGGCCACCACAAGAGCGATAAAAAGGAACTAGAAAGAAGAAGCTTTAATGCGACCAATAACATCGATAATAAAAATAATAATAAAAATAAAAATGATAATAATATTAATAAAAGTAAAATTAATAATAATAATAGAAAAAACAACAACAGCAACAACAACATCAATAATAATAATAATAATATAATTAATAACTACAACAAAAATAATAGAAATAAAAGAAACAATGCTAGTAATAGTAATGAAAGAGATAAAAATAATAATAGTAATAAAAGATACAACAACAATGATAATGAAAAGAACAACAATAATAATAATAAAGAGAACAACAATAAAAATACTAAAAAGAACAACAACAATAATAATAAAGAGAACAACAATAATAATAATAAAGAGAACAACAACAATAATATTGAAATGAACAACAATAATAATAATAAAAAGAAAAACAATAATAATAATAAAAAGAACAACAATAATAAAAATAAAAAGAACAACAATAATAATAAGAATGATGAGAATAAGAAAAATAAGAATGGTACTGTTATTACCAACAACAATAAAAATAATAAAAAAAGAATCAACAATAAAAATAATAAAAAAAGAAGCAACAGCGATGATTTTCAGCGTGGCAACATAGGAAGAATCAGCGAGGGAATTAACAACAACGGAACCGACCACAATAACACCACCACCCTTAACAACCGCAACAACAACAACAACAACAACAACAAAAATAACAACAACAACAACCGCAACAACAACAAAAATAACAACAACAACAACCGCAACAACAACAAAAAGAAAAATAACAACGAAAGCGAAAAAAACAATAACAATGGAAACAAAAACAACAACAACAACAATAACAAAAACAAAATCAACAACAAAATCAACAATAAAAACCACAACAACAGCTACCACCAGGATGAAAGCAACAAATACAGCACTGACAACAACAAAGGGAGTAGCCTTAGAAATAACAACAACAACAATAATCATTATTATTATAGCAGTAACAATGAAACCAACAAAATTGAAAGTACCATTACCAATAAAAATAACAACAATAACAACATCACTGCTCAACAACAAAAACAACAACAACAACACAGAATGTTCTCAGCTCACTCAGGGGTGAGTGAGCGACCACACAACAATAATCCTCTCCATACAAACCAACACGACACTGACACTCACACGAAATATGACGATGAGAAAAATGAAACTGAGGATGATGATGGTGATGGTGATGATGATGATGATGATGATGATGATGATGATGATGATGATGGTGATGATGATGATGATGATGATGATGATGATGATGATGATGATGATGATGATGATGATGATGATGATGATGATGTTGATGAAGGTGATAATGATGATGATGGTGATGAAGGTGATAATGATGATGAGACTGATGATTCAAAAGGTTTGGGAGCTAATGATGATGGTGGTGACAATGATAATAAAGAGGATAGTGAGATGAACAAAAGAGCTGGTAGAGAGTTCCATGGAAAAAATAAAAATATGCATAAAGCCGTTAGTGGTGGTGGTGGAGAAGAAAAAAGAAAAAAAAGAGAAAGAGGAAAAAAAAGAAAAGAAAGAAAAAAAAGCTGGAAAAAAAAAGGAGGAACAAGAAAGAGAAGAAGAAAAAGAAGAAAAGAAGAAGAAAAAAAAAGAGAAAATGAAGAAGAAGGGGGAAAAGAAGGAGAAGAAAAAGGGGAAAGAGGAGGAGAGAAGAGAGAAACAGAAGAAGGAGGAGGAGAAGAGAGGAGAGAAACAGAAGAAGAAGGAGGAGGAGGAGGAGAGAGGAGAGAAACAGAAGAAGAAGGAGGAGGAAGAGGAGGAGGAGGAGGAGGAGGAGGAGGAGGAGGAGGAGGAGGAGGAGGAGGAGGAGGAGGAGGAGGAGGAGGAGGAGGAGGAGGAGGAGGAGGAGGAGGAGGAGGAGGAGGAGGAGGAGGAGGAGGAGGAGGAGGAGGAGGAGGAGGAGGAGGAGGAGGAGGAGGAGAAGGAGGAGGAGGAGGAGGAGGAGGAGGAGGAGGAGGAGGAGGAGGAGGAGGAGAAAAGAGAGAAACAGAAGAAGGAGGAGGAGGAAAGAGGAGAAAAACAGAAGAAGAAGGAGGAGGAGAGAGGAGAGAAACAGAAGAAGGAGGAGGAGGAGAGAGGAGAGAAGAAGAGGGGGAAGGTGGAAGAGGGGGAGTCTGGATTGGGAACGAGGCTAACAAGATTGATGACGCTTATGGGATCTTTGGAAATAATTTCAACTACAATGCAGAACCACTTCTCGACGGCCCTGGTGAAAATAATAATAAAAAATATGATAATAACAATAAAAAGAAAAATAATGATAATTATAATAATAACAAAAATAAAAATAAAGATATTAACGCTGGAATCAATGAAAAGTGGATTAATAACCTTTATGACGTCGAAGAAAATAACAAAAACAACAACAGCAACGGTGACGACGATGACGATGAAGACGATGACGATGACAACAAAAACAAATTTGATGTGGGGGATAGTGATATTGTCAACGAGGGGGGCGAGGACAACGAAATATACAACAATGTCAATGACGATGGTGACAACAAGGATGACAGCATGGGCAACAATGACTTCGCGACGGGTGATGATATGCTATACAACGACAACGACAACAGCGATGATGGTGGTGAGATGGCTTACAATGGCCTGGAAGTTCTCGACTACGTGGAAAGCAACACAGCGCCTCAAGACTACAACACCCAGTATGGTCTTGCAGGTGACGATGATTACGTTGGTGTTGGAGTGGCGGATGGTGGGGTGGAGGAGGAGCTGCGAAGAGGAGTAAGGGACTCGAAGGATAATGCTACAACCAGCGACTACTACTACAACAACGACACAGCGTTTCTCAGTGCTGCTTACAACTACGAAGACGCCAACCAGACCGACGTGAACTACGTAGATAATAGCGTCTTTGACGTCAACAACAAAAACGGAAACAGCAACAACGACACCAAAAACAATTACAACATCAACAACAACAACAACAATTACAATTACAACAGCAATGAAAACAACGACGACAACAGCGATTCCGAAGGTACTAAAAGATCTGAAGGCATAGTGGTGGGAGGTTTGATGGAGGGCGACCTGGATAGAGAACGTGAGTGCAGTGGTTTGGAGGGTCTGTATGTTTCTTTGCATTGTTCGTTCTCATGTTTGTATGTTTGTTTGTATTGCTTATGTTTATGCTTCATGTTTGTCTCTCCTGTTCGTGTTTTGTTTATGCACATTTGTTTCTGTTTTTATTGTTTCTTATGCCTAAACGTTTGTTTTTATGCCTGGTTGAATGTATGTTTCTTATTCGTTTTGTTTGTATGCTTGTTTAAATTCATATTTTTCAATTTGTTTTGTTTGTATGCTTGGTTATACATTTGTTTGTATGTGCTTCAAACCTTTGTATATGTTGACCTGTTTGATCGTTTGTATGGTTGCTTACAAGCGTATGGTGCTATTAATAATGTTAGTATTATTATTACAGTAGTATCTCACAACACATGTTATTTTATGCATTCGTGTCTTAGCTGGTGGGATTAGAATTTAAAAATAAAAAAATAAAAAAAATAAAAAAAGGCTTGAAAAAGATGAAAGATTCACCTTATGTCGCGAATGTTTTTGTGGCAGGCCAATGGATTGTGGGCTTATACTGGAACTTGGAGCTACACGCGGAATTTTTAAAATTATTTTTTTTTTAAACTTTCAAAATCAATAAAACAAGCGAAGTGGTTGGGTGGTAAGCAGCACCAGAGGTAGGTGGTTGCATGGTGTGTGAAGCGTCTGCAATGGCTTATGCCCGGTACGCCGTTTCTTTCACCTTCTTTCTTCTCTCACCTTCATATCTCACAGTCACTCGAGTTTTTTCCTATTTGTTTGTTTTTTTCCTATTTTCTTTCACTTTTTTTCTTTTTTTCCACATTTTTTATATTTTTTTCTACCTTTTTTCCATGTGAAAACGTGTATCTGCGTGGAAAGTTTTTCTGGTACACGTTCGAAAGACATTGATGGCATTATGCAATCAAATCGCATTGAAAAGCTTTTGTTTTTAATGGATTTACAGTTTTGTAGAAATAATTCTCTGTTTGTGAGAAAAACTCACAAACAGTCAAAAACTCACAAACAGTCATATTGGTTTTGCTTCTGCAAAATAGGCTTCAACATGACACTGTTCCACAAAACATGATTATGTGAGCCGCATACATACACACTACACAAACCATAGTTACATGAGCCATACCTGGATAACCTATTCACACTTTTGGTAATAAATGACCAGCTTACGTTAACAAGCTTGAAGCCCATATTGACATTTGAATACATAAAAACGTATGTTTGATCCAGCCTTTAGCAAGCAGTGTAGGCCAAACGGAAGGCTGCCGAGTGGGAGGGTCAGTGTGAGGTTCAGAGTGGGAGGGTCAGTATGAGGTTCAGAGTGGGAAGATGAGTGCATTTGACTGTCCCATGTGCCTTCAATCCAAGCGTCCCTGAAACGACATGTTCCGAGAAATTGTTCCCTTTTCAATCTTATTAGGAAGAAACCTTCTAGCATGCTTTGAGCGTCTGCACTGAATTGCAAAAAGCTTTTGAGAAAGTGTCACAAAGAGGATCCCTTTGTACGCAACGTTGATGTATTTGCGGGATAGGAAAGTGGATGAATATCATAATAGCAAAAATAAGCTTCGAAAAACTCAACGAACACTTCAGGGTAATACAAAGACTAGGGGGGGGGGAGGGGGAAGATGGAGGGAGAGAGGGGAGAAGGGAAATGGGGGGAGAAAGGAGAGGGGAAGGAGGGAGGGGGGAGGAGGGAGGGGGAGGGGGGGAGAGGTCGAATAGCGTTGACCCGTGCTAGCTTCGAAAGCATATGCTTCTTTGTGCTGTTTCCATGGAAATGTGATTACTTGGAAAAAAATGAATTAATGAAAAAGGCATGAAAAAAGAATGAGAAAGAATGGAAGAGGATGGAGAGAAGGATGGAGGAAAAGGGGGAAAAATGAGAGAGAAAGAAAAGATGGAAAAAAATTAGGGATGGAAGATGAATGGAAAATTGTTTAAAAGAGGATTGAAGCAATAATGGCTGGAAAGATGGAAGGAGGGTGAAATGAATGGAAAAAATGAATGAAGGTATGAATAAGAAATGGTTGAAGAAAGGATTATTGGAAATAGTGGAAGAATGGATGAATAAAGAAGATGGAAGGATGGATGAATAAAGAAGATGGAAAGAAGGGTGACTGTGGAGGATGGAAGGAAGGGTGACTGTGGAGGATGGAAGGAAGGGTGACTGTGGAGGATGGAAAGGAGGGTGACTGTGGAGGATGGAAGGAAGGGTGGATGAATTGAGTTAGTTTGAAGGATGGAAGGAAGGGTGGATGAAGTAAATGAATAGGAAGATGGAAGAGAAGATGAATGGAAAATAATCAAATTAACAGACAATGAAGAAGAAAGAAAAATACAAAGGAAAAGAAGGAGTGGCTTTGATGAAAGAGAATTCTACCTTTTTAACGCTTTTTAAACGCATGAAGTTTTCCAGAGAAATCTTTTCAAACTGGGAGTGGTTGTTTGGAGTTGTTGTTTGTGGTTGTTGTTTGGAGTTGTTGTTTGTGGTTGTTGTTTGTGGTTGTTGTTTGTGGTTGTTGTTTGTGGTTGTTGTTTGTGGTAAGTGGCTGTTGTTTGTGGTTGTTGTTTGTGGTGAGTGGCTGTTGTTTGTGGCTGTTGTTTGTGGTGAGTGGCTGTTGTTTGTAGGAGAGCCAGAGAAGTTGATTGCAGCTGGGAGAGACAAAATCTAATAATTTTATTTTGTTTTTGCATATAAAACCTCACCAAACCTTCCAAACAAAACTCAGAGCGCAACTCCGATGCAGTCCCTCGGAAACCCAAACAATCAATACAACCAGGCCAAAACGCTTCGAAACAGACAGGTCACAATGGCCAGTGAGGAGGTCTGCATAGAAGTCCATAGAATGTAAATTTTTTTCATAACATTGCCTCCATGAATACCCTTACTACCTTCCCTCTCGCATCAAAGCAAACATTAGTGTCCCAGACAGGAACCATCATCTGTTCGTGTGTCTTTGTGTCTTTGTTTCTTTGTGTCTCTGTGTATTTGTGTCTTTTGTCTTTGTGTCTTTGTGTCTTTGTGTCTTTGTGTCTTTGTGCCTTTGTGTTCGTGTGTCTTTGTGTCTTTGTGTCTTTATGTCTTTGTGCCTTTGTGTTCGTGTGTCTTTGTGTCTGTGTCTTTATGTTCGTGTGTCTTTGTGTCTTTATGTTCGTGTGTCTTTGTGACTTTCAAACTCTTTACAAAGCTTCCCACGTTTCTCAGTTCAAAATATTTGCTCAGTTTGTTTCATTTCGTTTCCATTCTCAGTTAATTCAATATTTCTTTTTCACTTTATTCCATTTTATTTTACTTTTCTGTTTTGGTGAATTTTTATTCAAATCAATATTTCCAGTGAAGCCTTTTCCTTTACTCCACCTAATTCTCCATTGACATCTGCTCAGTTGAAATCATTGAGGTTATATTCCCATTTGGAAATCAATTGCTATGACCACGGCGCCCTTGCGCGCTTGTAGGAACTCGACATTAGCCACGCCTCATTTGAGACGGACTGGAGTCCATTATGGAAGCGGTATACTGTGGAACGCTTGGTGATGCAGACCGAAGCATCCATAGAACAAGCCCGTTCCCTCGACTTTTTCTTCTTCCTCCTCTTCATCTTCCTCTTCTTCCTCCTCTTCATCTTCTTCCTCCTCCTCTTCATCTTCCTCTTCTTCCTCCTCCTCATCTTCCTCTTTTTCCTTCTCTCCATCTTCTTTTTCTCTTTCACCCTTTTCTTTTTTTTCTTCTTCACCCTTATCTTCATTTTTTTCTCATCTTCTTCCTCCTCCTCTTTCTCTTTTTGCACTAGTATTTTTCTTAGTTTTTTTATACCTTGTTTGTTTTTTTTTCATTAAAAACTTTTTTTTCGTTTATATATCTTTCGTTTTTCAATTTATTTTTTTTCTCTTTTCATTCTTCTCCACTTTTTTTTCTTTCTATTTCTTCTTCATTTTTTTTCCTCCTCTTCTACTTTTCTTCTTCTTCTTCTTCTTCTTCTTCTTCTTCTTCTTCTTCTTCTTCTTCTTCTTCTTCTTCTTCTTCTTCTTCTTCTTCTTCTTCTTCTTCTTCTTCTTCTTCTTCTTCTTCTTCTTCTTCTTCTTCTCCTTCTTCTACTTTTCTTCTTCTTCTTCTTCTTCTTCTTCTTCTTCTTCTTCTTCTTCTTCTTTTTCTTCTTCTTCTTCTTCTTCTTCTTCTTCTTCTTCTTCTCCTTCTCCTTCTTCTACTTTTCTTCTTTCTTCTTCTTCTTCTTCTTCTTCTTCTTCTTCTTCTTCTTCTTCTTCTTCTTCTTCTTCTTCTTCTTCTTCTTCTTCTTCTTCTTCTTCTTCTTCTTCTTCTTCTTCTTCTTCTTCTTCTTCTTCTTCTTCTTCTTCTTCTTCTTCTTCTTCTACTTTTCTTCTTCTTCTTCTTCTTCTTCTTCTTCTTCTTCTTCTTCTTCTTCTTCTTCTTCTTCTTCTTCTTCTTTTTTTTCTTCTTCTTCTTCTTCTTCTTCTTCTTCTTCTTCTTCTTCTTCTTCTTTTTCTTCTTCTTCTTCTTCTTCTTCTTCTTCTTCTTCTTCTTCTTCTTCTTCTTCTTTTTCTTCTTCTTCTTCCTTATCATAACAGCTGGTGATTGATTTTCGGCCCAAAACGTCTGAAGAGTAGCGATTGTTGGCGACTGATGGAACCGGCTTTATCGAACTTCAATGTACTTCTCCAGGCCTTTACACGAAAAATTATTCTCTATGCGGAAAAATGCAATAAAAATGAAAAGAAAATCTTATAAAAAATTAAGATAGAAAAAAAAAACTAAAAAATAGAAAACAGTGAAGTAATGAAAGCAAAACAAGAGTTGTTTTGCAGATCGTTTTGTGGTGACAACGATTAATACGAATTATTCGGCAGAACTCGATTAAGGCGGAAAAAGGTGCCTATTTGCTCTATTTGTCCGCTAATAGGGCGTATTCATCATTCATTTTCGGAATCCTCTTCAAAGCCACTTCCACATAAACATGGACCTCAACTTTACCTTATGGAAACACCAGTGTACTATGCACCCTCTCATCACCTAAGTGAACCAGTTTTTACATATAGCTTGCAATCAGTTCAAATGGAAATCTGAAGGGATTTCATAAGAAGACACAGAGACGTTATTCTTGCACACAGAGACGTTGTTCTTGCACACAGAGACGTTGTTCTTGTCTTTGACACTTTCTCTCAATCAATAAAAAAGACAAACTTGAATTAAAAGTGCCTAAAACATCTTCAAGAAGTGTTAATTGCGTACTTTGTACGGATGAATCTACGCAAAGAAATGATTTTACGGACCATTGCGTCATGACTTTTTGCTTTTACGACTCTCACGTAGTACTTTGGCGTACGACCACCCCAGCGCGGCGTCTTATTTTAAACCCTAAAAACCATCTTTTGAGAAGGAATGTCAACATTCAGCGTTAGCATGAACTAAAAGTTAACATTAATGATTGAAAATTATATTAAAAATAATTAATAATTAATTTGGAAATTATTGAATATTGAGAATTAATATTGAAATTATCGAAAATTTATTACAAAGTTAATTGTGAATATTAATTTAAAGTTAATTGTAAAGTGAGTAAAAGTATTGAGCTTAGTTAATCAACTTTAATTAACTTTAATTAAATTTAAGTAACTTTAATTAATTTTAATTAATTCTAATTAATTTTAATTAATTTCAATTAAATTTACTTGATTTTACTTGATTTTAATTAGTTTTAATTAAGTTTACTTGATTTTAATTAAATTTAATTAACTTCAAACCACAAATTAGTTCTCGCACACAGCGTCTAATTGCTTTAGCACGCTGAGAAGCGCGAAAGATCTCACGCTGCGCAACGTGTGTTTTCAAAAACGTCACTTCTTGTTTCGCTTTTTTATTTACGCAACCTCCCACGGCTCTGCCACTTACGTCACGTTTCGACCAAAACTTTTTTTCGTTTTTTTTTTGTTTTTTTTTGGAATGACAAAAATAGAACCGTCGATAAAAATCAATTTTCTAAATCAAAACCCACTCCAGTATCCAATCACAAAAACTTGGACATGCAAGCAGTTACATAGACATCAACCTACACAAACAACCAACCACACAAACAACCAACCACACAAACAACTAACCACACAAACAACCAACCACACAAACAACTAACCACACAAACAACTAATTACACAAACAGTCAACCAGACAAACAAAAACCAGAAAAACACCTAAACATTTATCCACACAAACACACAAGCATCCAGCCACACAGACATCTGAACATCCAAAAAGAGCACCTTACAAATTCACAACCACTCAATGCCACAAATAAACACAGACACACACAGCCACACAAACACACAGACACAGACAAACACACCAACAAACAGACACAGACAAACACACAAACACACAGACAAACACACAAACACACAGACACAGACAAGCACATGTTAGCGCCATCCTTTTCAAGAGGTGATGGCGACGTTAGCACCAGTTTGATTGTCATAGTGACGTGGCTTGGTCTGGTGATTGCCATGGTGACGACCAGCTCAATCTATGTCAAATACCAAGTAAAGGTGACTATGGTGGGGTTGGAGGGAGAGGAAAGGGTGTAGGGTGAAAGGTGGGGTGGGGTTGGAGGGAGAGGAGAGGGGCTAGGGTGGAAGGTAGGGTGGGGTTGGAGGGAGAGGAAAGGGGGTAGGGTGAAAGGTGGGGTGGGGTTGGAGGGAGAGGAAAGGGGGTAGGGTGGAAGGTGGGGTGGAGTTGGAGGGAGAGGAGAGGGGCTAGGGTGGAAGGTAGGGTGGGGTTGGAGGGAGAGGAGAGGGGCTAGGGTGGAAGGTAGGGTGGAGTTGGAGGGAGAGGAGAGGGGCTAGGGTGGAAAGTAGGGTGGAGTTGGAGGGAGAGGAGAGGGGCTAGGGTGGAAAGTAGGGTGGGGTTGGAGGGAGAGGATAAATATTTATTTGGGGGTAGGATGGAAGGAAGGCTAAGGGTTGGGCAGATAATTGTTGGAGCAGGTGGAATATCCGGAAAAGAATTTTTAAGGTAGGAGAACAATTTTGGTAGGAATTTGAAAGTGTTGAAATGTGAGGTAGGTGAGTTCAAAAAAAGATTTATATAGTAAGGTTTGGGAAGGAGGTTTGTGGAGGAAGATTTGGAAGGAGGTTTGTGGAGGAAGGTTTGGAAGGAGGTTTGTGGAGGAAGGTTTGGAAGGAGGTTTGTGGAGGAAGGTTTGGAAGGAGGTTTGTGGAGGAAGGTTTGGAAGGAGGTTTGTGGAGGAAGGTTTAGAAGGAGGTTTGTGGAGGAAGGTTTGAGAAGGAGGTTTGTGGAGGAAGGTTTGGAAGGAGGTTTGTGGAGGAAGGTTTGAGAAGGAGGTTTGTGGAGGAAGGTTTGGAAGGAGGTTTGTGGAGGAAGGTTTGGAAGGAGGTTTGTGGAGGAAGGTTTGGAAGGAGGTTTGTGGAGGAAGGTTTGAGAAGGAGGTTTGTGGAGGAAGGTTTGGAAGGAGGTTTGTGGAGGAAGGTTTGGAAGGAGGTTTGTGGAGGAAGGTTTGGAAGGAGGTTTGTGGAGGAAGGTTTGGAAGGAGGTTTGTGGAGGAAGGTTTGGAAGGAGGTTTGTGGAGGAAGGTTTGAGAAGGAGGTTTGTGGAGGAAGGTTTGGAAGAAGGTTTGTGGAGGAAGGTTTGGAAGGAGGTTTGTGGAGGAAGGTTTGGAAGAAGGTTTGTGGAGGAAGGTTTGGAAAGGAGGTTTGTGGAGGAAGGTTTGGAAGGAGGTTTGTGGAGGAAGGTTTGGAAAGGAGGTTTGTGGAGGAAGGTTTGGAAGGAGGTTTGTGGAGGAAGGTTTGGAAGGAGGTTTGTGGAGGAAGGCTTGGAAGGAGGTTTGTGGAGGAAGGTTTGGAAGGAGGTTTGTGGAGGAAGGTTTGGAAGGAGGTTTGTGGAGGAAGGTTTGGAAGGAGGTTTGTGGAGGAAGGTTTGGAAGGAGGTTTGTGGAGGAAGGTTTGGAAGGAGGTTTGTGGAGGAAGGTTTGAGAAGGAGGTTTGTGGAGGAAGGTTTGGAAGAAGGTTTGTGGAGGAAGGTTTGGAAGAAGGTTTGTGGAGGAAGGTTTGGAAGGAGGTTTGTGGAGGAAGGTTTGGAAGAAGGTTTGTGGAGGAAGGTTTGGAAAGGAGGTTTGTGGAGGAAGGTTAGATAGGAGGTTTGTGGAGGAAGGTTTGGAAGGAGGTTTGTGGAGGAAGGTTTGGAAGGAGGTTTGTGGAGGAAGGTTTGGAAGAAGGTTTGTGGAGGAAGGTTTGGAAAGGAGGTTTGTGGAGGAAGGTTAGATAGGAGGTTTGTGGAGGAAGGTTTGGAAGGAGGTTTGTGGAGGAAGGTTTGGAAGGAGGTTTGTGGAGGAAGGTTAGATAGGAGGTTTTGTGAGAGTTGTAGAAAAAAAGCTGCAAAGAATTATAGGCGCTGGGTGGTGGGAAGCTGAAAGGCAATAGATTGTGAAAGATTGTGGAAGACGGACGGGAGAAGAAGGCTGAAAAAATGTCATATAAAACACATTGCAATAATGCATGTTATTTCGATAGCGTTAGCATTCAAACAAAATTCGAACTATCTTTGAAAAAACTGTGTTAAGTGTTTACGAATGGATTCATACGGAAGTATGAGTTTGAATGAATTGTATGGAATTTCTGTTGAATTAATAATGAATGAATGAAATAAACAAAGAATAAAAAAAACAATGAAAAGTCGGCGAACAAAGAATTGAAATACGAACAAAGAATGTTTTTTTTTATGGGTGAAATGTGTGCTAACTTTGATAATTAAACGTGAGTTATGATGATTAAAATCACTTTGTTATCTCTTACCCCCCCCCCAGTTGTGGTACCCGTGGAACAAAGTCAAGGCGCTTTTTTACCAAAAGTTTTGCAAAAAAAAATTCTTAAAAAATCAAAATTCAACCAAAAGAAAAGGCAACGTGGCAACAGGGCGCCAACAGAACGACGACGTACGTTTCAAGTACGTCAGTTCCGACAGCATCGATGTCTGCCATCTTTCCGACTCCTCCTCAGCCGCCATATCAACCATCAGCTACACCACGTGACTCGGCTTTAGAGATGTCTTTCTTTTTTTTGTAGTTTCGTTTGGTACTTTTCCATACTGACTCCACCTTGTTCCCCTTAGCTTAGTTCACTTTTCGTTGACATGGTTACGCAATGATTTTATTATTTTTATTATTATCATTGGTGGTTTTTTATCAACCATTTTATCAATATATCTAAGGGTAAGATCATCCAATAAAGTAAATTGTATAGCGCCTTTCACGCAAAGATGCAAGTGAGTTTCCAGAAGATCGGTTCTACCCGCTACTGAGCCATTAGAGTACACTGGATCGCCTCAGTTCTCTGCAATTCAAACCTGTATTTAGTCGGGATTCGAACCGCAAACTTTACGTTTTGCAACTTGGCTCGTTGAATGGCAGGCCACAGGTGATAGAGAAGGGGTAGAATGGTGTGTTAGCTTATGAAATTGTTTTTTATATCGACTCACATTGGTTATTCATTCGATAGCTCCGTTGGAAGTTCTTGAATAGTCCGTTCTTGTGGGTTTTCTCGCTTCCTTGGGGTTTTGGATCGATTTGTCATTAGCGCTATCTCTCTGTTAGTCTGTCTACTTTATAGAAGGTAGTTTTTTTTATATTTATTTTTAAATCAAATATTTTTATGGTTCAGATTTTTGAAAATCAAAATAAAGGAACAATAGGTCTTTTTTGCTTTGAAAAAAACAAAAGATTATCACACGGTTCGAAAATTTTAATTAAAACTTCAGACTTATTTTTGTTTCATAATCTGACGTTGGAAAACTTTTCTGAGAAAGAATTTCTGGAATTTTCTAGGCAAGCTATAAAAAAGTGAATTCTGCAGAAATGTTTGTGGCATGTTTGTTGGTATTTGGTTTTTTATTGGTTAAGTTAGCTCAAAATGTCGTTAAAAACAAAAAAAAAAAAGGAAAAAAAATTTCAATTTGCGAGTTTTTTTTCTTTTTTTCGTTTTATTTTTTGAAAAGAAAAAAGGTGTCCGAGAAAGAAAAATTAATTTGATGAATAAAAAGTGTCTTTGGTTGGCAGACGCCAGAAGGTTGAAAAAGGCTTTTTATGCAGACAACTCGCTAAAAGAAATAGACTCCAAATTTGGATTTAATTTGAATTTAGACTGAAATTAGAATAAAAATATAATGAATTAAAATAAAGAAGATTAAAAAAAAATATTAAAATAAAAAAAGATTAAAATAAAAAAAGATTAAAATAAAAAAAGATTAAAATAAAAAAGATTAAAATATAAGGGTAGGTTTGTAATAAAATCGAAAACGATCATTGTTTGGCGTTAACTTCTTGTTATTAGGAGGGAAAGTAGAGAAAGGAGATGAAGGAGAAGAAGAAGAAGAAGAAGAAGAAGAAGAAGAAGAAGAAGAAGAAGAAGAAGAAGAAGAAGAAGAAGAAGAAGAAGAAGAAGAAGAAGAAGAAGAAGAAGAAGAAGAAAGGAGAAGAAGAAGAAGAAGAAGAAGAAGAAGAAGAAGAAGAAGAAGAAGAAGAAGAAGAAGAAGAAGAAGAAGAAGAAGAAAGAAGAAGAAGAAGAAGAAGAAGAAGAAGAAGAAGAAGAAGAAGAAGAAGAAGAAGAAGAAGAAGAAGAAGAAGAAGAAGAAGAAGAAGAAGAAGAAGAAGAAGAAGAAGAAGAAGAAGAAGAAGAAAAAGAAGAAGAAGAAGAAGAAGAAGAAGAAGAAGAAAAAAAAAAAAAAAACGAAGGAAAAGAAAAACGAAGAAGAAGAAAAATAGTAATGAGAAGAAGAAGGAGAAAAAAAAGATTGAAAAGATAAAAAATAATAATAATAACAATAATAATAAAAACAGAAAAATGAAAAAATAACAGAAAAAGAATAAAAACAGAAAAAGGATAAAAAAATTAAAAAAAGTGGAAGAAGACCTGGTTAATTTCTTAAAATTAATGGCTTTCCTCAAAAACAGGCTACGTCTTGAATATTAAACGGCCAGGTAGAATTTGTTTAAAAAATTAAAAACCCGTTTTGAGGTTGTTTATAAAAACCCTTTAATAAGGATAAAAGCTATTAATAGAAACCCTTTAATAAGGATAAAAGCTATTTATAGAAACCCTTTAAGAAGGATAAAAGCTATTTATAGAAACCCTTTAAGAAGGATAAAATCTATTTATGGAAACCCTCTAAGAAGGATAAAAGCTATTTATAGAAACCCTTTGAGAAGGATAAAAGCTATTTATAGAAACCCTTTAAGAAGGATAAAAGCTATTTATAGAAACCCTTTAAGAAGGATAAAAGCTATTTATAGAAACCCTTTAATAAGAATAAAAGCTATTAATAGAAACCCTTTAATAAGGATAAAAGCTATTTATAGAAACCCTTTAAGAAGGATAAAAGCTATTTATAGAAACCCTTTAAGAAGGATAAAAGCTATTTATAGACTTTCAAAGAAGGTTTCAACGTCTTTTGTTGAATTCCGACAAAGGTTTGAAGACTTTTCTTATTTTCAATGCTTTTGTTACTAAAAACCGAGAACTGAGGAGACAAAAGAAATCTTTCACAGAACTTACATCATTGAATAATCTTATTATACAAGGGACCTATCCAATAGTTGTATCATTGAATAATCCTATTATACAAGGGACCTATCCAATAGTTGTATCATTGAACAATCCTATTATACAAGGGACCTATCCGATAGTTGTATGATTGAATAGTTCTATTATTCAAGTTATGATTCAATTTTCAACTTTTAGGACTCATTAATTTGATTCTATAAAAAATTTTTTTTTGAAGTTTTTAGGTTCTTTGTAACACTAAAGTTTTGCTTAATTTGATGAAGCATCCTTCAATAGTTGGTCAATGTGACCCATGACTCAATTCGGAATTCTTGGCATTCAAAAAATGTTTAAAGTCAATTTTTTTGTAACAGACAATTGAAAGTTTTTAAGACCTTCAGTTATTATTTTTTTTTTTTCGTTTTTCTATTTTCTTTATCATTTCCAACGCTTGTCTGGATTTGAGTTTGCAAGGACTATTGAAACAACGAATATTCATGACTAAAAGTTTATAATTAAATAAATTTTTTTTAAATAATTTCGGTTACTAAACATATTATTCACGTAATTATAATTATAATTATAATTATAATTATGATTATAATTATAATTATAATTATGATTATAATTATAATTATAATTATGATTATAATTATAATTATAATTATGATTATAATTATAATTATAATTATGATTATAATTATATTTATACTTATAATTATAATTTAAATTGGTACGGATGCACGAGGTCATTTATTGGTTCAACAAACGCATGAAACAGATCGTTCAAGAGGTGGCTAAGTGAAAATTATTATTTATTTTTTTTTAATTATTATTATTATTTTATTATTATTATTATTATTTATTTTATTTTTTTTAAATTAATATTATTATTATTATTACTATTATTATTATTATTATTATTATTATTATTATTATTATTATTATTATTATTATTATTATTATTATTATTATTATTATTATTATTATTATTATTATTATTATTATTATTATTATTATTATTATTATTATTATTATTATTATTATTATTATTATTATTATTATTATTATTATTATTATTGTTATTATTATTATTATTATTATTATTATTATTATTGTTATTATTATTATTATTATTATTATTATTTTATTTTATTCATTTTATTTATTTTTTTTTTTTACTAATATTATTACTATTACTATTATTATTAATAATAATAAAATGATTATTAAATTGTTTTCGATACATACGTTGGCGTCTAGTAGCAACGACACACGACTACTCATGACCACAAGCTACGGAGGTCAACAGCGTCACAAAGGGTTCACAAAGCATCGACAAAAGCTTGAACAGATTACGAATGCACGCGGCATTAACGAAAGATGCACGAAGAAGCAACGAAAAATGAGTGTGCTTCAAGTTGGAGAAGGATTGCCGAATGTACAGCGTGTGTGTGTGTGTGTGTGTGTGTGTGTGTGTGTGTGTGTGTGTTTGTGTGTGTGTGTGTGTGTGTGTGTGTGTGTGTGTGTGTGTGTGTGTGTGTGTGTGTGTGTGTGTGTGTGTGTGTGTGTGTGTGTGTGTGTGTGTGTGTGTGTGTGTGTGTGTGTGTGTGTGTGTGTGTGTGTTCGTGTGTGTGTGTGTGTGTGTGTGTGTGTGTGTGTGTGTGTGTGTGTGTGTGTGTGTGTGTGTGTGTGTGTGTGTGTGTGCAAGAGGCATGCATTGGAAAACCAACGCAACCCCTGGAGTTGACTGCCTCAAAGGTGTGGGTGGTGGAAAGTATTAATACCTTACGTCAACACATGTCACGTTACACCACGTTAAATCATGTTTGAACTTTTGCTTGGCTTTGAGGTTCTCTGGGGTTGAAGCCACTATAACCATCTTCGTCAGTGTATTGTGTTATATGAGACTACAATGGGGATGTTGGTGCAGTCTTGTTGAAAGTGCAAGGTTTGCTAGAGATTCCAGTGTAACGAGGGATGGCTGTTCCTTCTTTGAACTTTCAAAGGATTGAACATAACATTGTATTGTTGTCAAAATGTTGTTGAATGTTGTTGAATTGTAGTAAATAGTTGTTTAAAGGTTGGTATCTCATTTTTATAACATCTTCGCAACATTAGCGTGATACTTGTGCAACATTGTGGTAACTTCTTTGCAACATTGTGGTAACTTCTTTGCAACATTGTGGTAACTTCTTTGCAACATTGTGGTAACTTCTTTGCAACATTGTGGTAACTTCTTTGCAACATTGTGGTGATATCTCTGCAACATTTTGGTAACATCTTCGCAACATTGTGGTAACATCTTTGCAACATTATGTTGATATTTTTGAAAAATCCAGACGAGATTCCTGCATCATTGTTGCATTTCTGTGGAATGTTGGAAAGAATGTATATGTATGGAGAGGCGGTGTGGAGGCGCAAGAGATGGATGGTCGTTTTGTGGCATCCAGAGTTGCAGCCTTCGATGGATCATTCAAAAGGTATTCGAAAAATTTCCGAAAATAATTCTCATTTCGTTCTCAAAATTGGTTTGAGACGCATTGTTTACTCTGCCACTCTCAAATACCTCAACTCACTGCCACTGTTTTTTTATTTCTTATACTTTTTTTTCTTCATTTTTTTTTCTTTTTTAGTCTATTTTTTTTCATTTTAGAGTTTTTTTCTTCTCCTCCTTCCTCTTCCTCCTGCACCTCCTTGTTCCCTTCACTTGTGAGGACTGGCTGGCAAGCTCATTCTCCTGTTGCCCTTGGGTGTGCTCTTGAAGAAGCCTGGAGTGAGGGGTGACGTCATTTTGTTCAATTTCCTTCTTATATTGGAAAAAAACCAGATTTCTTTTGTATTTTAAGGTTTTTTCGCAAATATGATAAATACAATGCAATACATTGCAATACAATGCAATACAATGCAATACAATGCAATACAATGCAATACAGCTTAATAATTTAACGTGGAATACAATAAGATGAAATACAAGGCAAAGAAAGTATATACAATACAATGAGATAACATTGTATGCATTATTATAAAATACAATACACAAACGGGTCTTTTTCAAGCTTGTTAGCTCAAAAAACCTCAAAGGTAATTGAACATTCAAAACCAACTTTTCTTCCTTGTTCCTGAGCCCATCGCTGTGGAAGGGAGTTTTTGAATGTAAGCTGCGCTTTTGAATAGTGTGAAACCAGCGGCATATAAATTATTCGATTCAATTAAATCAGATTAAACTTTTTTTAAATTTGAATCCTATCGACAAAAGCCTCTTGTACATGAAAATCAAAAAACATTCGAAAAATTAATAATACTCACTAGATGGCGTTGAACACGACGATGGTTCCACCCTTATTCGAGAAGCAAACTCCGACACTCGTCTGCTGAGTCTTTCGATTTTCGAAGGCGCGTGCACCGCTTTTGAGGTGCTCTTCGGCTGCTTGTGGCCTGTTGCGGTGGTTGGGCGGTAAGTCATAGCGAGGTCGATAGAACGAAAGAAAGATATTTGAGTCCAATTAGTATAATTGATTGGAAAGGAATGCATAAAATGTACTGAATTGCATTGTGAAAAAATACAAAAAAAACAAAACAATACAAAAAAATACAAAAAAATACAAAACAATACAAAACAATACAAAACAATACAAAACAATACAAAACGATACAAAACGATACAAAATAATACAAAACAATAAGATACAATGGAGTACAATACAATACAAATACCAATATTATTATAGTGGCATAATGGATTAGCATGCAATTTTCTGATAAAATATAACACAATGAAATATACAAAACACACCAAGATCCTCCACAACCTCTTCGAAAGAAGCCACTCCAACATCTCTCAGACCTTTCAAAGACTTTTCTTCCTCCTTGTCCTCCTCCTTCTTGTCACTGGGCGGTACAATGGGCAGAGTAGGAATTGAGCTTCCGACGTTGGACTTCTTGTTCTTCACCAGCAGAAACTTGGGCGCTGGTGTGGGCATGGGACCGACCATAAGGTCGTGTTCTTGCAGCGGGAAGGTGAGCAGCATCTGGCCCGTGACGTCACACTCGTTGCAGTCGATTAAAACCTCTCCACAGAAAAGGTCGGGATCAAGTCCTCCATCGTCCCACACGCACAACTGCAGCGTCAAAGAGCAGATCTGGCGGTGAGAAGTGGAGTTGATGCTGGTGCTGTGTGTTGTGTTGTATGTTGGTTGTATGTTGGTTGTATGTTGGTTGTATGTTGGTTGTATGTTGGTTGTTTGTTGGTTGTATGTTGGTTGTATGTTGGTTGTATGTTGAGTTGTATGTGTTTTAATGCAATTCAATAAAACTTGCTACAATGGAATGCATCAAAACACATTGAAATGAAGAATAAAAAAACAATACAATGCAATTCAATACAATGCAATACAATGCAATACAATGCAATACAATGCAATACAATGCAATACAATGCAATACAATGCAATAAAATGCAATACAATTCAATACACATCAATACAATACAATTAAATAAAATAAAATACAATACAATACAATACAATACAATACAATACAATACAAAACAATACAATACAATAAAATACAATACAATACAATACAATACAATACAATAAAATACAACGCAATACAATACAATACAATGCAATACAATACAATACAGTGAATTAAGACAAACAACAATACACTGATAAGAAGACGGCACACGGACAAATGATATTGGCCCATAGAAGCTTCAGATTTTGGTGATCGTTTGAAACGGGAGGTGTTAGCGTGGGTAGATAGGTCAATGTGGATAACCAAAAAAAAATACAATTTACAAACCACATGCATGTCAATGTATAAAATACAATATAATATGATACAATATGATATAATACAATATAATATAATACAATAGAATATAATACAATAGAATACAATAAAGTATAACAAATGAGAACAAAAATGAAAACACACAACATATACAATAAAATACAATACAATGCGCCTCAATGTGAAAGTGCGGATGAATTTTAGTGGAACCTCTTCCTTGTTCATGCTGTCAAAAGTGAACTTCTGTTTCCACTCCGGTTCACAAGTGCCCTGCACAGACTTGCTCCTGACCGAGTGTCTGCCGCTGGTGGGGGTGAGGAGGGTTGGTGGAAGGAACTCAGTGGGGTGGGGGGGAGGGGAAGTGAGGAGGGTTGGTGGAAGGAACTCAGCAGGGTGGAAGGATGAAGAGAATGAGTCGAAAAAAATCAATCATTTTTTGAGTGAACCGAAATGAACTGAAATAAAATAAAACAAAATAAGAGAGATATAAAAATAATAAAACAAAATAAAAAATAATATAACAAAATAAAAAATAATATAACAAAATAAAAATAAATAAAATAAAATAAAATATAACAAAATAAAATAAAATAGAATATAAAAAGAAATAAAACAAAACGAAAAGTGATCAACTTAGATCGAATGAACTGCCGCAATGTTGACAACCTCCATCCAAACCTCCTTAGTTGATCCTCTTCTAATCTAATCTAATCTTATCTAATCTAATCTAATCTAATCTAATCTAAACTAATCTAATCTTATCATTTGTATAATGCTGACTCCACACTGTTCAAGAGCGCTACTGTCGAAGGTCTCCGATAAATGTCACAAAATAAACTCTTCAAGGCTTAAGACTTATGGAAACCTTGAAATCATTTTATTTTTAACCTATTTCTCAAAGATCTGAACGTTTTAAGGGTCTATAAGCCATGGAAACTCACTTGGAACGAGGATGAAAGCTGAGTTTGACGTATGACTTGGGGTAGAGACCACTTTTATCTGCCAGGTGACCAGTCCTAAGAGAGAGTCCTTGGCAGCGGATGATGAGGATGTTGAGGAGTTGGTCCTGTTCGTTGTACATCAGTTGCACTGTGAGACTGCCCTCAATCATTCTCACCACGTTCTGCAGGGTGCTTTTCTGTGGTGGTTGGAATAGAGATTGTGCTTGGAGGTTGGTGGGTGGTTGTAGAAGGTTGGTGTGTAGGATTGGATGTTGGAGGTTGGTGGGTGGTTGTAGAAGGTTGGTGTGTAGGATTGGATGTTGGAGGTTGGTGGGTGGTTGTAGAAGGTTGGTGTGTAGGATTGGATGTTGGAGGTTGGTGGGTGGTTGTAGAAGGTTGGTGTGTAGGATTGGATGTTGGAGGTTGGTGGGTGGTTGTAGAAGGTTGGTGTGTAGGATTGGATGTTGGAGGTTGGTGGGTGGTTGTAGAAGGTTGGTGTGTAGGATTGGGAGTTGGAGGTTGGTGGGTGGTTGTGGAAGGTTGGTGTGTAGGATTGGGAGTTGGAGGTTGGTGGGTGGTTGTGGAAGGTTGGTGTGTAGGATTGGGAGTTGGAGGTTGGTGGGTGGTTGTAGAAGGTTGGTGTGTAGGATTGGGAGTTGGAGGTTGGTGGGTGGTTGTAGAAGGTTGGTGTGTAGGATTGGGAGTTGGAGGTTGGTGGGTGGTTGTAGAAGGTTGGTGTGTAGGATTGGATGTTGGAGGTTGGTGGGTGGTTGTAGAAGGTTGGTGTGTAGGATTGGATGTTGGAGGTTAAGAGATGGATGGTTGGTGGTTGGAGAGTGGGGGTTGGTGAAAGGAGAGTGGGGTGGTGGTTGGAGAGTGGGGTGGTGGTTGGAGAGTGGGGGTTGGTGAAAGGAGAGTGGGGTAGTGGTTGGATTTTGTTGGATGGTTTTTGGTAGTTTCTTAAGATGGTTTAAAGAGAAGGTTTTGATGGTTGTAGAGGGTTGTTTGGTGGCTGGTTGGGATGATGCTTTTGATGATGACTGGTGGTGCTGATGATGGTGTTGATGGTAGTTGGTTGTGGTTAATGGTGGTTCCCATGGTAACTTCGATGAAGGCTGCAGCATTGTTAAACCAAGATAGCTGGAGGTAGTATGTTTTGTTGGTTGTAACAAAGATAAAACTGGTCACAATAGAATAGGCATGCGTTTCTTAACCTCTTCACAAAAACCTCCAAAACTCCAAGATCGAAATAACCCGAAATCCCCATTAAAACCTGCAATGCAATCGATTGGAGTGACTGCGAGTCACAATGCGACATAATCCAAAAATTCCTGACTGTCCGCTTGAGTTTGTTATTTAAATTTACTTTTAAACTTTTCATTCACGACTTCGCACGAAAGTCCGTCCCGCTGTCAACATCCACTCAAATAACTATCAAATTCTCTTTTTTTCTTTTTTACTTATTTTTATTCTATTTTTTACTTATTTTTTTATTATATTTTTATTAATTTTTCGTTTTTATTTTTTTCTCCGTTTTTCCATGCTACATTTTTAATCACTTTCATATTTTGAACTTTTTTTTTCCCGCCACCACCACTCCCAACCCTCTCACCACCAATTCCTCCACCACCAACACCCCACCACCAACACCCCACCACCAACACTCCACCACCAACACTCCACCACCAACATCAACACCCCAACATCACACCACCAACATCACACCACCAACACCCTAACATCAACACTCCAACGCCAATACCCCAAAATCACACCACCAACATCCCAACACCAATGCCCCGACACCAACACGCCAACCTCACACCACCAACGCCACACCCTCAACACCAACACCCCCTCCCCCCACCAGCACCCCTACAATCATTTCCCCCATTCATCAATGAAGTTATTTTTCCTTACGTTTTCGAATTCTTTTTCATTTTCAAAGAGAGCATGAAAGAGTTTCTGTTTAATCTGCTCCATGTTGTTGTCTGCGGCGTTTGGTTGTCAAGCACTCACTGACACTACCAATGACATAACCAGCAAGGCAATGAAACATTTAACAAGACAAAAAAAAACATTTAACAAGACAGAGAAACATCCAGCAAGACAGAGAAACATCCAGCAGGACAGAGAAACATCTAGCAAAACAGAGAAACATCCAGCAAGACAGAGAAACATCCAGCAAGACAAAGAAACATTCAAAATAACATCAACACACCCAGCAAGGCAATAGAACATTCAACAAACAAAGCAGTTGATAGCACATCCAACAAACAAAGCAGTTGATAGCACATCCAACAAACAAAGCAGTTGATAGCACATCCAACAAACAAAGCAGTTGATAGCACATCCAACAAACAAAGCAGTTGATAGCACATCCAACAAACAAAGCAGTTTTAGCACATCCAACAAATAAACTAACGTTTCAATCAGTGACCCAATCAGTCAATCATGCATTTATCAAACTACCATAACAAACAACCAATAGAGAAGTCTTTACTTTAATAATTAACTTTTTGTTAATTGAGAGGAATAAATAATTGATCAATCAACCCATTAATGAGCATGTTCCCACAGAAACCAATAATGAACCAATTAAAACCAAATAAAACCAATAATAAACCAGTTAAAACCAATTAAAACCAATTAAACCAATAATAAACCATCAACTCCATGGAACTAGGTACCAATAGGATGATGACCCACTGCACCAATAGATCAAACGAACGAGAGGTTCGTGTCTACATTCACGAATGTTATGAGTCATACTCGAGTTCTCACCGGTGGTTGAAGTGGTTTTGTACAGTTTTCTCTTTTCCTTGCTGCCAAAATGAAAAAAAATTGAATTGTGAAAAGAGATGTCACATTTAAAAGCAAAATAAAAATTGTTTCGAACGAAATTGGAGCTCCATTAATGAAAATTTCAAATGGGTGCTAGCTGCAATGCGGCGCTTCATAAATGAAGATTGAAAGGCGGAAACAATAGAAATTTCTATACACCGCAAGTTCATCCGTTTCCGGTTCAAAAGCTCACAATTTCATGTTTGATCACTCTGAATTTTCACATTTCTTCATTTAATTTCTAGTAACCAGTGCGGTACGTGCAACAACAACCGATGCGGACCACTTCCCAGCCGCCACTGGCTATTCAACAGCCATTATTTGCCATTCACAAACAACCACCACACACAAAAAACCCCACAAACAACAACCACCACACACAAAAATCACTACACAACAACCACCACACACAAAAAACCCCACAAACAACAACCACCACACACAAAAAACCCCACAAACAACAACCACCACACACAAAAAACCCCACAAACAACAACCACCACACACAAAAAACCCCACAAACAACAACCACCACACACAAAAAACCCCACAAACAACAACCACCACACACAAAAACCACTACACAACAACCACCACACACAAAAATCTCCACACACAACAACCACTTTTTCCAACCACCTCTCACAACCACCCTCCACAACCACCACCTCCACAACCACCACCTCCACAACCACCACCTCCACAACCACCACCTCCACAACCACCACCTCTCACAACCACCTTCCACAACCACCACCTCCACAACCACCGCCTCCACAACCACCGCCTCCACAACCACCACCTCCACAACCACCAGCTCCACAACCACCACCTCCACAACCACCACCTCCACAACCACCACCTCCACAACCACCACCTCCCACAGCCACCACCTCCACAACCACCACCTCCACAACCACCGCCTCCACAACCACCACCTCCACAGCCACCATAGCCACACCCACCCAGGCCTTTTCAGAATGAGAGTTACGGAGGCTTTTTTGGAGGCTAGAATGATGGTTTTAACCTGTTCGAGCGATTTTTCCTCCAGTGATTCTCCATCCCAGCCAATTATCTGGTCTCCTAATTAAGGTTTATGGTGGTGTGTTGAGCGATCTAATGGGAAGAAGATTTATTGAGGTTATGAGAGTTTTTGAACAGTGTGGAATCAGCGCTATACAAATGATTTAATTAGAGTAGATTTGAGCAATTGAGGGGCAAAGAGGATTATTTTCAAGGGGGAGGAAGAGGGTGGAAAAGATGGGGTAAGAAAAACAAACGTGTAAAGGTTTATAAAGTGAGTTTTGAAAGTGATTGAAAACCAAAAAAAACTCCATACAAGGAAGACGAAGATGATGACGAGAATGATGGATTAGTGCTGAGTTAATGACAAAGACGAAAGCGTAACCGAAATAAATTACTCACATCCTTCTTGTCTTTCTATTAATCATGCTGCGAACATTGTCATTCTCTCTTTTTATTTTTAATTTTTTTCTTTTTCATTCTTTTTTTATTTTTTTTATTTTTCTTTTTCATTCTTTTTGTTTCTTTTCTCTTTTTTTTTTCATTCTTTTTCTTTCTTTTCTCTTTTTTTTCCTTCATTTTCCATTCCCTTTCTTCCTCATTTTTCTTCTTCTCCCTTCCCATTCTTCCTTCTTTTTTTTCTTTTTCTTTTCTTTCTTCCTTACCCGCATTTTTTTTCTTTTCTGTTTTCCTTCCTTCTTCACTCTTCTCATTCTTTTCCGTTTCCTTTTTATCTTTCACTTCTTTCCTCTTCCATCTCTTCCTTCTCTCTTCCATCTTTTCCTTCTCCCCTCTCACCTTCCTTCTCCCCTCTCACCTTCCTTCTCCCCTTTCACCTTCCTTCTCCCCTCTCACCTTCCTTCTCCATCCCCCCACCCCTCAAACCAACCAACCTTGACAAATCCCTTGGGACTCAGCAGGACCACTGGGAAGTATTTTACTGACGTACATCTCCACCTTGTCTCCATCTGCCAACCGCTTCTCCGCCAGTTTCAAGCCAAATCCTGCAATGCGCCAATATTTCAACTTCGGTGTTTCATTTCTTCACTGTTACCAAAGCCGCTCTTTAGTTTTTTTTCTATTTTTAAAAATTCAATCCAATTATTTTTCATTTTGAAGTCTCAATTTATTTAACTTCAGGCCGACTTCAATATTTTTAATTTCTTTTTTTTTTCTTTTTTCACCCCTAAAACAAACACGCCGATTATAAACTATCACCCATTTGACGTGTGTCACTGCAGACACCAACACGTCCACTCACCCTGGTAGCTACTCTTGTTTGACGTACGTTGCAGCTCCACCTTGAAGTATCTGTCACTCCCTGTATGGTTCAGTGGGGTGTGCTGTGGAGTGATCTTTACTTTGATGGATGTTGGTGTGGTATGGTGTGGTGTGGTGTGGTGTGGTGTGGTGTGGTGTGGTGTGGTGTGGTGTGGTGTGGTGTGGTATGGTGTGGTGTGGTGTGGCGTAATGTGATGTGGTGTGGTGTAGTGTGGTGTGGTGTGGTGTGGTGTGGTGTGGTGTGTCTTATTCATTTCCGTCCATGTATTGAAATGAGCTATAATAAACTCTAATCAGCTCAGTGAGCATTGAATTGGATTGTGTTGTGTTGTTTTTAATGTATTGTTTGTTTTTATTGTATTGTTTGTTTTTATTGTATTGTTTGTTTTTATTGTATTGTTTGTTTTTATTGTATTTTTTTTTGTTCATTTTATTGTGTTATTTTTATTGTATTGTTGTGTTTTCATTGTATTGTATTGTTTTTATTAAATTGTTTTGTTTTCATTGTATTGTTTTTTTTTCATTGTATTGTTTTGTTTTTATTGTATTGTATTTTATACGTCTACTTGTAATAATTTCAGGACAAAACTTTGAGGCGTGTCGTATTTCGAATTGAAGTATGAATAATTAAGGAGGCCGTTAATGAGGAGCTGGAAAGAAAAAATCTGTCTGAAGAAGACAAGATGTGAAGACCAAGCTGTGGAGAAACTCCGGGAAAGCTGTTTAATCAATCTTCAAACTGCTTGCAATGAAACTTCTAAGCTTGAAAGATTTTTGAGTAGGCTTAAGGAGGATTCGCCTTCTTCAACATGTCTTAAAACATCTCTCGACATTGGAGGAGAGTCTTGTTCTTCGTGTTTCATTTTCTTGTATGTGCTTTCAAAATTTCGTTTCAAAGTGTTTTGTATATATTTTTTACAATTTAAAAATCCAAAACCTTTGCTCTTTTAGTAGTTTAAAGTCCACGGAAACTTTCCATTGCTGCCCACAAATTACTTGTACAAATATTCCTTTTATAAAGGCCTCAGACTTCGAGATTTTTATGATTTTGTCAGGAAATTAAATTTTTCCGAAAAAGAATAAATGTTTGAATGATACATGATTATGTGGATGATGGGATGGATGAGTTGAGGGATGGATGGATGGTTTGTGGATAGACTGTTGATGGATGTGTGGTGGAAAGGATGGATGGTGAGATGGATGGATGGTGTGATGGATGGATGGTGAGAGATAAATGAATGGTGTGGCGGATGGATGGTGTGGCGGATGGATGGTGAGATGGATGGATGGTGGGATGGATGAATGGTGTGACGGAAGGATGGTGGGATGGATGGATGGTGTAGCGGATGGAAGGTGTGATGGATGGATGGTGAAATAGATGGATAGTGAGATGAATGTGTGACGTGATGTATGTTTGATGTGATAGCTGGATGGTTGATCGATAGATGGTGAAGTAAATAGATTATTGCTGGATGTGAAGTGCAATGAATGGTGGTTGAGAAAAGTGTGGATAAGATGGAGAAAGATGGGATGGATGGAAAGAAACCGATGACGTGGTGTCATTTACTTTGTACCTGAAAGACATTTTTACCAAGGTCAGGACTGGCTCCAACAGAATTTTTGATAAAATGGGGGTGGGATGAAGTGGTGGTGGAGGATGAAGACTATGGTGAAGTGGATAAAGAAAAAATAATTGTGGTGAATTTGGAAACAGTGGTGAAATAAGAATTGTAAGGAGAAATGAGAGAATGATGGTGAAGTAGGAAACTGTGGCTGAATTGGAAAGAGATGGGGGTGTAATAGAAAGGCTCTTGAGTTATGGAGGGGGGGAGGTGGATGCTGAAGTGGAGACGTGCAAATGAAGACTGATGGAAAGATTGATGAGTGTTGGAAATGCGAAGTAAACTGTGACACTAAATAACGCTTTAATAAGTCACACCCAAGAGATTCGATGGAGACAAAAATGAAAAAAACCGTGATATAAATGAATTGCGTCGTTCAAGTTAATTTTGAAAAAAATTAACTTTTTAAATTCTAGAAAAAAACTGTTGTATTAAAAAAACTTTTTTGGAAACCGTTTTTTAAACGTTATTTTTCATCAACCTAGTAACACCACCTTTCTACAACACCCCCAAAACAGCCCTGAAACAGACCTGCATAACTCCCACGACATCTCCACAGCATTCATTAAACTCTCCCAAAATAAAACCAAAACACAACCACAACGTCACCAAAACACAACCACAACGTCACCAAAACACGACCACAACACGACCACAACACCACCACAACACCACCACAACACCACCACAACACCACCACAACACCACCACAACATCACCACAACGTCACCACAACGTCACCACAACGTCACCACAATGTCACCAAAACACCACCACAACATCACCAATTTTCTCTTATAACACCAGCAAGTGACCCTTCAGAACACCAACAGCAAATCTCTTTCTCAAACCACCAAAGCAACCTAACAAGAAACTCCCACAACAAACCACTCACTTTGAAGCTTTTCTTGCCAGTGTTTGGAGTAGTGGTCTTTGGAATCTAGGTCAGTCTTCGGCAGCAATGGGGTCACGGCTGGTTCAGACATAAATCTCTGTCGAGTCCTCGGTCTGCTGGAAACTTCCTCACTCTCGGTAGACTTCATGTCTTCTCCTTCGTTTCTACTTTTGGTCTGTCGCATCGAGAACTTCCGCGTCACCTTTGGTTTGGAAATTTTAAAATTTTTGTAGCGCCCACTTAATTAGTTGAAAGACGTGCAAAGGTTTTAAAGTTAATTTTATCAGTTAATTAAGCAAATATCCAATTGAGTATGCCTTTGTTTTCCTCTGTGGCCTTGTAGAAGCCACAGCAAAACTTCAGTTTTTATTGCGCTTTGAATCAGAAGAAAAAAAACAACAAAAAAATGTCAAAATTTGAGACATGTCGGAGAGAGTGGTAGTTTGCGAATAAAAAAAATTTAATACGGAAAAATTGTTTTCCAATGGCAGCGTGAATACCATGTGAGGATAGCTGCGATTTTGAGGCAGGAAGACGTTTCCCTTCTTAGCATTCTCTTCCATCTTTAGGACCTTGGTCTTTTGACCTTCAACATGACTTTCGTTCCTTTGGTCACTTCCATCTTCTGCAACCTTTCTGGTTTTCTGTTCCGTCAACGATTCTTTACCATCCGTCGTGTCTTGTGACACTTGTGTTGTGAGATGCTTGAGTATTCCCTTGCTCTTGACGTCCTCATTCACTCTAAGATCCTCCGACTCAGTGGTGTTGTCGTAGTCGCTCGAGAACTGTTTCGAAATGGGTCGTCTTCTGACACCCGAACGTTCATCGCCACCCACCCACTTGCCGCTCTGAAGCGCTTGAACACTCTGCCTCTTCGAGTGCACGCTGATGTTTTTGGGCACTTGTGAGCTGTATCTTCTCAAGTAGTTGCACTCAGGCTCGTTATAACGAGGCACGTTTTTGCTGTCGCTCGAATTGCCGTAATTGATGCTTTCTCGGCGCAGCCTGTCATCATTCTTGTTACTTCTAGAATGGTAGTTAGCTGCAGAGCTTTGTGGAGGTTTGCAGACTTGTGCTGGTTGCAATTGAGTATCACGCGCCAGCGAAAAGTGATGATTTATTCGTTCAAGTTTTTCTTCAGATTTATCTTCATTTTCTTTTTTTTCTTTTCTTTTTTCTCTTTTTTTTTCTTTTTTCTTTTCTTCTCCTTCATCATCTTCTTCTTCTTCTTCTTCTTCTTCTCCTTCTTCTTCTTCTTCTTCTTCTTCTTCTTCTTCTTCTTCTTCTTCTTCTTCTTCATCTTCTTCTTCCTCTTCGTCATCATCTTCTACGCTGTTTTTGTCTCCCAGATAGAAACGAGTGGAGATCTTGGACAGCTTGATGGCGTCCAAAGAGGCCTCTAATGCCCTGTCATCTTCAGCCTCATCAGCGTACATCTTCCTCTCTCCTTGAGTCCTCTTTGGACTCAGCCTTGGAAGCATTAATTTGCGATTACTGATGGCGTTGTAGTTTCCATGCTGCGTAGAAGTTCTTATTAACTGTTCCTCCCGGAAAGTAGGAGGAGGTGGACATTTGGAGGGTGCAAACTTGCTGGAGTAAGACTTGTTCACGGTGGCGTTGTAGGAGTCGGCTTGTTGGATTTGCATAGAGCGGTACCTACTTGAGCTTCCTGGAGACTCTTGGTCGTAGTCGTGGTGTTGAATGGAGTAGCGAAGAAGGTTGACAGGGTGGATGTTATAAGCCTTGTGTTTCTGCGGGGGCTGACAGGACAGCTTCGTTGATCTATAGTGAAAGGGGTCGATTACTTCGACTTGAGAGGGTGCCTGTGCCCTGTAGTAGGCTTCGTCATCGGAGTGAGCGAAGGGCCATGCGCCTTGCTCCTCATCGTAGTACTCAGTGTCCTGGTCCTTCTGGGGGTAGTCAGGGTAGAGAAGGTTCTTGTTTAATTTCTTGCTCTTCTTCGGCGGCTGCCTGCTGTCCGTCGAGAAAACACCATCGGAATATCTGAATAGAAATAAATGTGAAATTTATATTTATTTATTTTCAAAGAAATAGCTTGGATTTAGTTCATAATATAAGTTTAAATAAAACGTTGAAATTATATTCTGAACTAAACGTATTGAGTATGCTCAAAGTCATATTTTAAAACTATTTTCAAAATTATATTTATATATTGCAGTTTAAAAAAGCTTGAAGCTGAAAATATGGACTATGTTTGAAAGTTTATGACGGATCGAGTGTGGATGCGATGAATCAGACCTCCTTGACACTTCGTTTTTCATCTCACCCCACAACGTGGCAGGTGATTTATCGCAGTCTCTCACAAAGCCCTTGTGCCCAGTGGTGAGGGGTAGGTCCTTCAAGTGTCTCAGCCGTTGTTGTCGGGCAGTCCTGAATGGAGGCTGGAGCAGTCTAGGCTGATGGAAAGCTTGAATGCTTGGAGGGTAATTTTGGTGGAAGTTTGGGTGGAGGTTGTGGTGGAAGCTATGGGGAAGACCTTGGTGGTAGTTGCTCCTCAGAGGCTGGTCGTAGTAGAGAAAATCTCTCTGGCGAGAGATGTGGGTGGTTGCGTAGTCTGGGTGTTGTTGTTGCGAGAAGGTGTAGTTGGGCGTGTTGTAGTGAGGCTCGGGGCAACAATCCATTATTATTCCTTCATACGGTTCCAAGGTACTGTGCGTCTCATTGTGCGTGTAGTCGTAGTAATCATTGTTTTCATTGCAACATTCCTCGCTCTCTGAAGAACATTTTTCGATGTGGTCTGGAAGGGTGTTGTTCTGGTGGATTTTGTGGAATTCATGTGTGAGATGATGTTGTTTGAATCATAAAAGTTTGAATTTGAGAAGGCTAATTCTCAAATAATTTTAAAAGCAATAAACAAATTGGCTTCCACATTCAACGCGCGCATAATTGGATTTTGACAAAAAAAATTCATTAATTCTATTCAGAATTCTATTCACTGCGCTTCAGTCGGTTTAACTATCATCGAAATAAACGCACCTCAAAGTTGAAATTATGTTGACGCAGTCAAAGCATTTCAAAACAGACCCTATTTTTCAAGTCATTAAAATCCCTCTAGTCCGCATTATAGCATTCCGATCATTAAGCTAACTACCTCCAAAGCTATTAAACATTAACAACAGGAAGATGAAGCAATATGCGGTTAGTTATAGAGATGTGTCAGCGTCAAGGGCAGTGCCTTATCTACCAAAGAAAAAAAAATTACATAAGCAGCAGCTTCCTTTGCGGTTCCCTCGTACAGTCCTTGCTTGAAGGCCTGGTGTATGATAGGAGGACCTCTTCCATAACCACGGCGTCCACTCACTCTTGCCAGCTGTTGTCGGTTCATGCACAACTTGCATTTCCCATTGGTTTGCTGTGTGGTGTGGTGGAGTATGGTGTGGTGGAGTGTGGTGTGGTGGAGTATTGTGTGGTGTGGTGTGGTGTGGTGGAGTATGGTGTGGTGGAGTATGGTGTGGTGGAGTATGGTGTGGTGTGGTGTGGTGTGGTGTGGTGTGGTGTGGTGTGGTGTGGTGTGGTGTGGTGTGGTGTGGTGTGGTGTGGTGTGGTGTGGTGTAGTGTGGTTTGGTGTGTTAGAGTGTTGAATGGTTACATAGCACATCAGGGGAAAACTGTGTTTCGACGCTAACACTATCACGGTCAATCACAACTTTGAAATAGTTTTTCATTCATCAATCAATTGCATATTTCGATCTGCACTAATTATCCCTACAAAACCGTTAAGGTATGCTTATGTCTAATTATATCTTTTTGTATTTCTAAAAGTTCCTTTCTGTACTTCTAAATGTTTCTTTCTGTACTTTTGAAAGTTTTTTTCTAAACTTCTAGAAAGCTTTTCAAGTACCTCTAAAAGTATTTTTTCATACTTTTTAAAGTTTCTCTATGTATTTCTGTATTTTGTAGGTATTAATATACCGTGTGTTGTGTGGAGGTTCACTTATGGAGCTTTACCTCATTTTTTTCAGTATTTTTTCCTTATTTACTCAAAGGCTCAAAACAGTTATCTGGTTTCCTTCGCAGTAAAACAATTGTAAATCAGTCGCTTTAAGCGCAGGGCCTTTGAATCTTTTGGGCAAATAGCTTCCTGAAATGAGAAAAATTAATTTTTATTTTTTTTCTAAAAATGTCTCGTAGCTTCCATGGAATTAAATGTTGAAATGAAAAAAAAGTCAAGATTTTCATAATTTCTCAGAGAGATTTCAATGTTTTTAAAACTTACTCAAATCAAATCATTTATATAGCGCTAATCCACACTCTTCAAGAGCGCTCGAATCCTCTTGTAACAAGAATGCATTGTCTTTGTGGCTTGTGGTGACAGATCGTGTAATGTGGAATTTAAAAAAGACAAAAATATTCGTTGGTAGTGCGCTTGTCTGTGTCTTCATCCTGAAAGGTCTCATTTGATTATGTATGCTGCTTCCTCATGTGAAAGCTTGAATGCATGGCTGCATGGGAAACTGGATGAATGGCTGAAATGATGGATGGATGAATGGATGAATTGCGCATGGATGACTAGATGGATGGATGACCGGATGGATGGATGGATGAATGGATGGATAACTAAATGAATGGATAAATGGATGGATGGATGGATTGTAGGATGACTAGATGGATAGCTGGATGGACAGCTGTGAGAATATGTATTGATGGTCGGAATGTAGGGTTGCACAGCAGATGTGTTTGTTTGTCCAATAATGAGTCTACATATTTGGTACGTGACCTAGTTCTAGTTGCAAGCCTGCTTGAAAGACCAATCTGATCAAAAAATTTGTAACGCGCCTTTTAGCACTTTGTTTAAAGGCGCCCTCATGGAAACGGGTTTACTCGCTATGGGCTACTAGAAGACTGGACACTCTAGGACAGCATCTGTACTTTAATTGAGTTGCCACTTTTAGAACTCAAACCCGAGCTCACCCGATCACACTTCGCAGCGGACAAGCCAATCATTATGTCACAGGCGCAGAGGTGTTAAACAAAAAAAACCATAAGATTACGAATAGTCAGTGTAAAATAAGAATAAAATTGACAATAAACAATTGAAGCAAACTGATAAAGCCTCAAAAATTTAGAAGTTGAGTATGTCGGTGTTGAATCAAGTAGATACTGAAAGATATTAATTAGTTTACAATCCTATCGAGGAATTGAGGAAGCTTTTATGTTACAGAAAATGTTACAAAGAAAAAAATGAAACTGGAGAACAAAGTTTTGGAAAAACCTGCCTTACAGCATAAAATCTTAAAGTTCAACCAGGTATTCTTGTCGAACCCCGGTGCTCTTTGACTTTGTTGACTTTGTTGACCGTTTGACTTTGTTGACTTTGTTGACTTTGTTGACCGTTTGACTTTGTTGACCGTTTGACTTTGTTGACCGTTTGACTTTGTTGACCGTTTGACTTTGTTGACTTTGTTGACTTTGTTGACCGTTTGACTTTGTTGACCGTTTGACTTTGTTGACCGTTTGACTTTGTTGACTTTGTTGACCGTTTGACTTTGTTGACCGTTTGACTTTGTTGACTTTGTTGACCGTTTGACTTTGTTGACCGTTTGACTTTGTTGACTTTGTTGACCGTTTGACTTTGTTGACTTTGTTGACTTTGTTGACTTTGTTGACCGTTTGACTTTGTTGACTTTTTGACTTTGTTGACCGTTTGACTTTGTTGACCGTTTGACTTTGTTGACTTTGTTGACTTTGTTGACTTTTTGACTTTGTTGACTTTTTGACTTTGTTGACTTTTTGACTTTGTTGACTTTTTGACTTTGTTGACTTTTTGACTTTGTTGACTTTGTTGACTTTTTGACTTTTTGACTTTTTTTAGAAAATTCTTTTTGTTTAAATTTTTAGCTGATTTTGGTTAATGCCACTATAATAATCGTACTAATGATATTCGTTTTTGTGTGTGTATTGAGTATGGATGGTTGGATGGATAGTTGGCTGAGTAGATGGTTGAGTAGGTGTGTGAAGAAATGGTGGACGAAATTATAAAAAATTATTTTTAAAAAAATCAAAAAAGGTATTTGAACCTTGAAAAAAATTAATAAAAAACTGAAAAAAAGATTATAAAATTTTTATTTAAATATTTATTTAAAAAATTAGAAGAAATGAACTTGAGGCATTGAGTTTGATTCGCAACATAAGTTTGATTGAAACTTTGAAAAGAACTGTTGATGTATTTGAAGAGGAATTATGAAGATTGGTTGGTCTTTCATTGCATGATCAAAGAGGGGCTCAGAAGTGGGTGAGTTTTTGTGCTCACTAAGAAGTCAAAAACGATTTTTTTCCACAGTCAAAAACTATTTTTCTGTGGGAGTCTTCCTAATTGAAACTGTCCTTGAAAAAACTGTTTTTTTTTTGTTTTTTTTTTGTTGAGTGTGAAATTTAAAATGTCTTCTAGTTGCTTTTCAGAAAGTGATTTTTTCGAATGAAAATTCTAAACAGAAATTGAAATTTTGCTGCTAGTGAGAGGCAAAAACACAACTTTCGAAACAAAAAATGGGGTTTTGAAACCTTATTGGTCACTGGCGCCTGACAACACTGGTGGGTGTGTGTGTTGTTGTACGCAATTAAGCATGAGACAATGGAAGGTTTGCATTGACAAAAACCTCCAAGAAGCAGCTCCTTAATGTGCCGAAAGGTTGTGAAGAAATGGTCTTTTGATTGCCTCGGAATTGCGCAAACACTTTGTTATGAAACTTCACGTCGCCTCAAAATCGGGTGAGCACTCGTGAATATTGTTTTGAATAATTGCTCAAGGGTGCTTTCATCTTTGAACTTAATTCGTCTTTCTCTTAACGACATCTCACAAAAATATTCCTCAAAAGAACTCTAAAAAAATTAAACTCAAGCGTGCCACCGGAGTTTGGGAAAGGTTTCATGAAAAGTATCAACAATTTCAAAAGGATTTTTCATCGCTGGCTCCACTGAGACTTCAACATATAGAGTGGCTTTGCGAAAAAACACAAATCGGACCTGAAAACCACAACAGAAGAATTCTTTGCATCCAAAACAGCAAAAAATCATGTTTTGCCATGGAAACCAAACAGGTTGACTCTGCTTCTTCACAGGAGTTGTGAGATGGACCCCTCAGTTCGACCACGTAAGGAGAAATATTAATCGTTTGTTTCACTTTTTAACATTTTCGTCGTTTGTTTGAATTTTCTTTCATAATGTTTGTAGAATTATGTTCTAAAAAAACATTTCCCTTCAGGAATCTTCCCACTGCATCCGCAACAGCAGGACACCTACTCACATAATACTCCTCTATATCATTCTCATGCACAATCTTGCGAGTTGTCGCACTGAACGGAATCTCTGTGTTGTTGCTTTGTTTTGCGATTTGAAAAAGTATAGAAAAATGATAGATTCAAAAATTTTTGGAGCTTCAAAAGTTTATTTATTCAAACTTATTTACTGAGTTTTCATTTTTTAAATTGAAGTTCCCAAGCAAAACTTTATTTTCTTTTCAAAGCCATCAAGTGTCTGACTGCGAATAAGTGCTATCTACGCAATGTTTGCACGTGAATGATCGTCCTACAGCGCCACAGTACGCACGTATATCAAGGCGCCTCGTGTTAAAAGTTTTCAAGAATAATTTAATTTTTTGTTTGAAAAAATGAAAAACAGTTTTGAAACAAAAAAAATGTCATGTTGAATTATTCACAAAGCGCAAAATTGAATCCGCCTCGTAGTCGTTGGTCAATTCTCTTTTGAAACTTTTCAATTTGAAATAAAAAGAGGCTTTGAAATTTATTCAGCCACAAGTTAAAGTCCAATTTGAAAATTCTCGACAGCAATTGTTTGAAATTTGAAAATAAAAAGGCTTCTGAACGAGCGCTCTTGAACAGTGTTGATGAGCGCTATAAAAATGATTAGATTAGATTAGATTAGATTAGATTAGATTAGATTAGATTAGATTAGATTAGATTAGATTAGATTAGATTAGATTAGATTAGATTAGATTAGATTAGATTAGATTAGATTAGATTAGATTAGATTAGATTAGATTAGATTAGATTAGATTAGATTAGATTAGATTAGATTAGATTAGATTAGATTAGATTAGATTAGATTAGATTAGATTAGATTAGATTAGATTAGATTAGATTAGATTAGATTAGATTAGATTAGATTAGATTAGATTAGATTAGATTAGATTAGATTAGATTAGATTAGATTAGATTAGATTAGATTAGATTAGATTAGATTAGATTAGATTAGATTAGATTAGATTAGATTAGATTAGATTAGATTAGATTAGATTAGATTAGATTAGATTAGATTAGATTAGATTAGATTAGATTAGATTAGATTAGATTAGATTAGATTAGATTAGATTAGATTAGATTAGATTAGATTAGATTAGATTAGATTAGATTAGATTAGATTAGATTAGATTAGATTCTAAAGTTTTTAGAAGTTCAACTATTGTGCGCTTGTTTGTACCTGTTCCCCATTGTAACCTTCACCAAGTCTCACCTGGGTTGTCTCGAGAGGCTTCAAGAGGAGGACGAGGCAAAGAACCTTTGTCTACTTCAACTATTCTTCCCAAAGAAGTGCTTACTTCAGTTTTGAAGCACTAGAAACGATTTGAAGGGAAAAACCTACGCGTTTTTTTGTCACTTCGATTCACAAAAGCCTGCATGCTGGTCATTGGATGTGGTATCTTACAGGAATCTTACTTCACGTAAGCGTTTGAAAAGAAGAAAAAAGCTCCGGAGATTTGAATAAACGTGAAATTGAGAAAAAAAATTGATTAAAAATAATTTCATAAAACTAAGAGCTAGAATAATTAACTGAATAAAAAGTTGAAAAAATCGTATCATGGAAGAAATCCTCAAAGGAAGTAAAGTAAAAATTCTTTTTATTTTGAATTTTTTTGAAAATATAATAAAAGGTTTACTAAAAACAACCTCAGTTGTGGAGCTGGAGCGAGGACGGCAGAAGACGCCACAGCGGCTGCAGACGACACGATGACACGTGGAGCAGTTAATGGTGGCTTCTTGTGGCAGCGTTCTTTGGAAGCACAAGCCACACACTTCTGCGTTTTCTTCAATGTTTCCACGCTCTGCTGTGTCTTCCTCGCGTCTCAAAATTTCTTCTTTGAGTCTTCTATGGTGTGGTGTGGTGTGGTGTAGTGTGGTGTGGTGTGGTGTGGTGTGGTGTGGTGTGGTGTGGTGTGGTGTGGTGTGGTGTGGCGTGGTGTGGTGTGGTGTGGTGTGGCGTGGTGTGGTGTGGTGTGGTGTGGTGTGGTGTGGTGTGGTGTGGTGTGGTGTAGTGTGGTGTGGTGTGGTGTGGTTTGGTGTGGTGTGGTGTGGTGTGGTGTGGTGTGGTGTGGTGTGGTGTGGTGTGGTGTGGTGTGGTGTAGTGTGGTGTGGTGTGGTTTGGTGTGGTGTGGTGTGGTGTGGTTTGGTGTGGTGTGGTGTGGTGTGGTGTGGTGTGGTGTGGTGTGGTGTGGTGTGGTGTGGTGTGGTGTGGTGTGGTGTGGTGTGGTGTGGTATGGTGTGGTGTAGTGTGGTGTGGTGTAGTGTGGTGTGGTGTGGTGTGGTGTAGTGTGGTGTGGTGTGGTGTGGTGTGGTGTGGTGTGGTGTGGTGTGGTGTGGTGTGGTGTGGTGTGGTGTGGTGTGGTGTGGTGTGGTGTGGTGTGGTGTGGTGTGGTGTGGTGTGGTGTGGTGTAGTGTGGTGTGGCGTGGTGTGGTGTGGTGTGGCGTGGTGTGGTGTGGTGTGGTGTGGTTTGGTGTGGCGTGGTGTGGTGGGGTGTGGCGTGGCGTGGTGTGGTGTGGTGTAATGTAGTGTGGTGTGGTATGGTGTGGTGTGTCTTTGTGTGCTATACCGTGTTATAGACAGTGTGGGAGGGTTCTGGAAAAAGGTTAATGACGTCATAACGCGTATTAACTTTTCAGAGTGCTTGTCAACGAAGCATGATTACAGTGGTGCTTTGAGGGAGAGTTGAAAGAAAGCGTAGAAAAAAATTTAATCAAGACTGTTTTGAAGCCTTGTTTGTGTCAGGTTTGGATTATATAATAGTTCAAATCATCCATCTTCGTTCCATTCATCAGTTTGAACAAAAATTCAAATTTATTTTTGAGAAAAAAATTTGTGTATCCAGTTCAATTGTCGAGTGCTTCATAATTAGAATGGAAATTTGAAGAGAAGAAGCATTGTGAAGTTAACTTTTAGTTTTTAAAACTTTTTTTTTAACTTTCTTTCTTGCGGATAAAATTTTTGGAGACCTTCTCAAAACATTTTAATTTCATCCTCACGCATTGAGAGTTCTTACAATGGCGCTTCAATCTTTTCGAAAGATTTTTTTTCTTGACACAGCTTGGAAGCTCAACAGGGAAAAGTGAAATCAGAGTTTGCTTTTAAAACAACCCACAATGGAGTTTTTTCAGACGTTACTTCTGAACCCCTTTCGAGTGTAACGACGTTATGAGAGACAAGCTACAAGACAATGATGGCGCTTGATGTTGAAGACAAATACAATACAATACAATACAATACAATACAATAAAATACAATACAATACAATACAATACAGTACAGTACAATACAATACAATACAATACAATACAATACAATACAATACAATACAGTACAGTACAATACAATACAATACAATACAATACAATACAATACAATACAATACAATACAATACAATACAGTACAGTACAATACAATACAATACAATACAATACAATACAAATACAAATGTCATTATAAGGGCATCAACCCCGTAGAGTTTCGAAGCCACGTGAAGTTTTCATGCGTAGTTCCTACTGATGAGCTCTTGCACATGCTGATGCAATTGAATGGCGCTAATGAGGCATCGTTCAAGTAGGTTCGTAAGTTACCACCTCTAGTTTGGTTTCGTTTCAATTTGATGACAATTTCAAAATTATCAGAACAAAACATTCTTTTCTTCAAAA
>OX387254.1:1127814-1152814 GCA_947562095.1 Branchellion lobata
TTGAAAAAAAGAGAAAAAAATCTGAGTGGAGAAGGGAAGAAATGGTCAATCCTTCAGGCACACAAGGCTGAAAGAACAGAAAGGCAATAAGAGTGGACAACAGGGGTGTACTAATAGTTGGCCTTCTGAGGCTGAAGTCTTGGTGTCAAAACCCTGTTTATCTAAGGTTTCCTTGAGAGTGTCTTTCAATTGCAATTTTGGTTCGTGAGCTGGTCTCTTTCCTCCTGTGAGCTCTCCATACAAAAGCTGCTTCGGAGCACGAGAATCGAAATTTCTGGAGACATGGTCTACCCACTTCACCTAGTTCCTTTCGAGATAGTACGAGATGGTTTGCATTTTTGTTCGTTGCAAGACTACTTTTTTCGAACCATTTTGTTTGTAGAACCACTTCATCCAAAGCAGGCTACGAAGACAGCTCATATGGAATTCGTTCAGTTGTTTTATATGTCTGGAGTAAACTGTCCAGGCTTCGCTGGTATAGAGAAGCACTGGAATGATTGCTGCTCTATAGACTGGTTTTTGTAGCCAGACTCAGACCATCTCTATTCCAGACATTATAACGCAACTTTCCAAAAGCCACATGCCTTGGCGATTCTGTTTTTTACTTCATCGTCCGCTGTAGAGGCTACGGAAAGGACACTCCCCAGATGAGTGAAGGACTCCGCGGACCTAAGCCTATCCTGGCCTATCCTTATGTTCGGATCTTCATGAGGCTTGCTGGCAACAGGTTGATGAATAACTTCAGTTTCTTAGTGTTGATGGTGAAACCAAAGTTCTCATATGCTGACGAGAAGTCTTCCACTACTTATTGCATATCCGGTTCGTTATATGCACAGAAGGCGCAGTCATCGGCATACAGAACAATACTGACTGCCAGTATTTACTTATGTCGTAGCCTTTATACGGCTGGTGCTGAAGCTGGCAGTTTAAACGCCTACTAACATACATTCATTCATTCTCGTAAGTTCAAATAGTTAAGTTATTGAATCATATATGAATGACTCTGAATTGTTTGCATTTTCCGCATTTACAGCTTTTATTGTTAAAAAAGTTGCATATTTTAAATATAAGTATAACTATAAATATGAAATATAAATATAAATATAAATATAAATATTAAATATTAATATAAATATTAATATAAATATTAATATTAATATTAAATATAAATTTGTTTTTTTTTCTATTCTTTTCTTATCTCTTTTATTGTTTTTTATTGCATTGTATTGTATTTTATTGCATTGTATTGTATTTTATTGCATTGTATTCTCTTCTACTCTGGTCTTATCCTTTCTATTGTATTTTATTGTATTGTTTTTCTTTGTATTCTGTTGAATAGTTTCTGCCTCTATCGAGCCTCTTTCACGTCTGCATTCTTTACGTCATTAGCGCTCTTGACGCCCTGTTTTGATGGTGTTCAATGCTTCGGGTACGTCATTCTGGATTGTTGTTGTTGTTGTTGCTTTTGTTGTTTTTGTTGTTGCTTTTGTTGTTTTTGTTGTTGCTTTTGTTGTTGTTGCTTTTGTTGTTGTTGTTGTTGCTTTTGTTGTTTTTAGTTTATTCTTTTTTTTTATTCTGTCGTTTTTTTTGTCTTTATTGTTGTTGTTACTCTTTATACTTTCAATGTTTATTGTTTTTTTGTTGTTTTTTTATACTTTTTTTTTTTATGTTTTCATTTAGTGAGCTTATGGCTTGGTATAAGGGCCTTATATTGTGTTTAGTAGCTTTGCTGATACAATTGTGGGCGATTTTGCTGATACAATTTTCGTCATGGACGTGGAAAGCAGTGCTATTGTGTGGGCGTTACATAAATTAATGGCGAAAGCTGTGTTGTTCTGTTATAAAGAATAATAATAATGTTGTACGTGGTGTTGTTTTGTTATACATTTTGTCATTTTTTGTTATACATTTTGCTGTTACTGTTCTAAAGAACAGCCTGGTTACGAAAAAGGCCCCTGTTGCGGAGGTTGTTGTAAGAGGCATCGTCACTCCTTTGAACTTTCCGATAATTCAAGTCCACAGGGCGGCATGATGGATGGGTGTGTCAGTGGCATCATCATCACCACCACCTCACTTGATTATCCCTTCAACCGCTAGAAGGTTCTTACAGGCCTCATCGCAATGTTTCATCGGTGCGTGTTATCACTACGTGTCTTTTTGTGTATCATCACTGTACGTTGATGTGTTCCTTGGTAACTAGTTAGAGTGGTGGAATGGCTCCTTTGTCCGTTTAGTGGCATCATGGGATGGAAGACGCACCATTACATCTACTGCTGTTATCACCATCATCACTTCTATAATGTCGTTTCTTATCAATTTTTTCACTTCTCACCGTTTCCAGCTTGTAACTTTCAGGTTATTATTAATTCGTTATCACTTCAGAATCATCGACTTAATATAATCATTCCCATTTTTCCATTTCTATATAATCATTTCTATTTTATTATCTTTATATTATCTTCTCTGTGTTATCATTTTCATATTATCATTTCTATGTTATTATTTCTGTGTTGTTTTCTTTGGGTTATTGCCTTCATGTTTTCGTTTTTATAAATTCATTTCCCATCATCACCGCATGCAAACTCCTTCTTAATCTTTTTTACTTTTAAAAATTTATTCTTTCGCATCACCAAAATTTGCAAACGAGATTTAAAATAACCCACAAATGTTTTTACCGCCGCAAAGTTGTCTCAGTTCTTCGTTAAATCCATTAGGGTTTTGGTGTTTCGTAAAAATGTGCTTCAATTGAAAGGCGTATGAACAAACGCATGAACCGTTTGTGAACATTTTCGAACATTTGTGAACCTTTTGTGTACATCTATGAACATTTTGTGAAAGTTTTGTGAACGTTTTGTGAACATTTGTGAGCCTTTTGTGTACATCTATGAACATTTTGTGAAAGTTTTGTGAACATTTTGTGAACATTTGTGAACATTTTGTGAACGTTTTGTGAACATTTGTGAACATTTTGTGAACATTTGTGAACATTTTGTGAACGTTTTGTGAACATTTTGTGAACGTTTTGTGAACATTTTGTGGAGGTTTCACAAAAACAAGGGCAATGAAATACAGCTTAAAAGTCATTTGATGAAGCTCTGTGCAAATAAGCTCCAATGAATTTCCTTATAAGTTTGCTTTTACTTGCATTTTCACGAATCTTTATCGAAAAAACAACCAAAAACACACTCAAGAATACACACAAAAACAAGCAATAGAACTCTCAGAAGTACACAGAGGTATGCAAACAGACACAAGGGTACGTTGAGGTTTAAAGGAGCAAACAAGCGTATAAAGCAACAGCATTCTAAGTAGGCTGTGTGGATTAAGAATAAAACTGCCTTTACCGCTTAATCCTCCGGTAACTAACACAAGAATCCTTTGGAAGTTGTTTTATTTCGTTCAACATGACATGAAAATCCTTTTTTATTTTTTTATTTTTTTCTTCGGTTTTTTTAATAATTTCCAAAATGATTTATTCAAAAACAAAAACCTTTTTTTCACCTCATTCTGTGCCAGATTTACTATTTTTGTTTCCTCATTCAACCCTTCCAGCCACCATTTCATACAACATCGCCACAACATCCTCGCTAACATCTACTCCCAGGTCAACTAAGCAAACCCTTATCTTGTATGAATCATCCTTATAAACCACCATCATCCATCTCTCCATCTCTAAAAACGATGTTGAATGGAGAGCGCTTGTTTGGTTGGATTGTTGGATATATATGCAAAGCTTAGCAAATTGCTAATGTTTATGCATATAAATGTAGCTAATAATACCTATACATACGTGCGGAGGTAATTACCTTGAGTTTTGCGTATTTTCTTTTTTCGACTGATAGAATAATTTTTAAAAATTAACTTCATTACAAGTTGGATAATTCTCCGGCAGTTGTGGACCCAAGCGCCAGTGTCCTAGCAAGATTTTCGTCACGTGAGTAAGGTAAGTCTTTCAATCTTGCACTTGCTAGCACAGTGTTTGCAACTTTCAAAAAACTTCCTCTCTCTTTTCCGTTTTTTTTTCCGTTTATTTTTTCCCCGTTTGTCCTCCGTTTTTTCATCATTCACCCTACATTTTCTTCTTTTTTTTTCCTCATTTTTCCCCACCTTTCTTTCATTTTTTTACTCCTCCAATCTCCCCTTCTCACCTTTTTTAATTTTTTTTTTCACTTTTCTTTCACTTAATTTTTTTATTCATCTTTTTTTTTCTTTTTTCTTTTTTTTTTTCTTTTTTTTTCTTTTTTCTCCATCATTCTCCCCCTATTCAATACCATGAAAGGAGTTTTTGTCCACGCTGAAAATTAATTAACATCAGCAGCATGCAGTGATTCATTGCGCTTGTCTTGCATTTTTCTCCATTTTTCAATTAAAACTTATTTTTGGACTTATACTTATTTTTTTTTAAATTTGGAAACTACAGCATAACGTATGTCCAGCCTGGTCAGCCCTCCTTCTTTCTTGTGCCTCATTTTTTCTTCCCCCTTCCCTTCTTTTTTTCATTCATTTTTTTCTTTTTTTCTTTTTTTTCCATTTTTTTCACTTCCATTTTTTTCCTTCTTCTTTTTCTTTATCTTCTCTCAATTTTCCACTTTTTATTCTGCCTTTTCTCCTTTTTTCTTCTTTCTTCTTCCTCTTTTTTTCTTTTTTTTTTGAGTTTTTCTCTGAATTTCCCACTCCATTCAATTTTATTTCATAAACCATCAATACCTCATCAAGCACACATCAAACCTGTTTACTTCTTCAAGCATTTCAAAAATTCTTTTTCAACCATTCTCGGCCCATTCAAAATTCACTTCAGATAATTTTGAATCACTTTACACTCAGCAACCACTCAACAATCCTCAAAAAGTCATCCTTCAATTCCACCATAACTCCACACAATTCACCACTCCATACAATTCACCACTCCACACAATTCACCACTCCACACAATTCACCACTCCATACAATTCACCACTCCACACAATTCACCACTCCACACAATTCACCACTCCACACAATTCACCACTCCACACAATTCACCACTCCACCAAAACTCCATACAACTCACTCCAACTTAAACACATGAAAATCGCTATGAAAATTAATTTCTTCAAAAGTGCCAAGAATTTAAAAAAATTTCCAGCTTTTTTATTCAATTCACCACTCTTTCAACCACTCCACCACTCTGTCAACCACTCCACCACTCTTTCAACCACTCCACCACTCTTTCAACCACTCCACCACTCTTTCAACCACTCCACCACTCTTTCAACCACTCCACCACTCTTTCAACCACTCCACCACTCTTTCAACCACTCCACCACTCTTTCAACCACTCCACCACTCTTTCAACCACTCCAACACTCTTTCAACCACTCCACCACTCTTTCAACCACTCCACCACTCTTTCAACCACTCCACCACTCTGTCAACCACTCCACCACTCTTTCAACCACTCCACCACTCTTTCAACCACTCCACCACTCTTTCAACCACTCCACCACTCTTTCAACCACTCCACCACTCTTTCAACCACTCCACCACTCTTTCAACCACTCCACCACTCTTTCAACCACTCCACCACTCTTTCAACCACTCCACCACTCTGTCAACCACTCCACCACTCTTTCAACCACTCCACCACTCTTTCAACCACTCCACCACTCTTTCAACCACTCCACCACTCTTTCAACCACTCCACCACTCTTTCAACCACTCCACCACTCTGTCAACCACTCCACCACTCTTTCAACCACTCCACCACTCTTTCAACCACTCCACCACTCTTTCAACCACTCCACCACTCTTTCAACCACTCCACCACTCTTTCAACCACTCCACCACTCTTTCAACCACTCCACCACTCTGTCAACCACTCCACCACTCTGTCAACCCCTCCACCACTCTTTCAACCACTCCACCACTCTTTCAACCACTCCACCACTCTTTCAACCACTCCACCACTCTTTCAACCACTCCACCACTCTTTCAACCACTCCACCACTCTTTCAACCACTCCACCACTCTTTCAACCACTCCACCACTCTTTCAACCACTCCACCACTCTTTCAACCACTCCACCACTCTTTCAACCACTCCACCACTCTTTCAACCACTCCACCACTCTTTCAACCACTCCACCACTCTTTCAACCACTTCACCATTCTTTCAATAACTCCGACAAACTTTCATTTTTTTATTCAACTCTCACAACCATCAGCCCTTCAGAAACCCACTCAACTCCCCAACAACCTAACCAACCCTTCAACAACTCATACTCAACCCATAATCAACCCATAAGCAACCCATAATCAACCCATAATCAACCCATCAATCCATCTAACAACCCGTTAACAACCCATCAACAACCCATCCGCTCCCAGCTGAGTCGTTACAATGGGCAAGATCGCGAGGAAGGAACAGGTTCTCACCATAAGCCCCTCCAATGAAGTGGTCTTCAGAGGTCGGTCTAACTACCCATGATCAGTCTACTACCCCATGATTAGTCTACTACCCATTATTAGTCTACCACCCCATGATTATTTTTTTGTTCTACCCATGCCTAGTTTCCTACTTCTACTCATAACTTGTCTATTAAGGCATGCTCATTACAATACAAACACGAATATTATTATAGTGGCATTAACCCCGTAGAGTTTCGAGGCCACATTCTACTACTCCAGATTATTCTTCCCTTCTTGATTAACCTTCTTCTCTATTTCTAAGCACCACGAATCTGAGCCTCCATGCTTCATCCTCCTGTTTCTTATTCCTTCGTTTTTCAAGCTATTTTAAACTTCTTTTTTTTATTCTAAAGTTTTTCAAAGTAATTTAAAAAGTTTTTCATATACTTTTGAAGTTTTGTTTAATTTTTTTCTTTTGTGTATCCATCAAAACCACTTAAACTTTCCAAGATTTTTTCAACAACAAAAAATATCTAATTAATTTCAAGTTTTTTTTCTTTCAAATTTTCGTTTTTCTCTGAGTTTTCTTTAGTAATCAAAAAAGTTTTTCATCCTATTTTGGGGGCATTCCAAGTTTTTCTGGGCGGACTTGATTAGCACAGAATAGTTGTTTGACGACATAATTGACTCATAATTTTCAAGTTTGAAAAAATTGTTTCCAAATTTTTTTGAAAAATAAAGTAATTTATTCAAAGCACACATGTTCATCTACACACACACTCACACACACACACACACACACACACACACACACACACACACACACACACACACACACACACACACACACACACACACACACACACACACACACACACACAAATCTGAATTTTTTCACGTGTTTCTTGAGCAGTGGTCGTATGAGATGTCTCCTTGACCATTCTTGTTGTTCCATGCAACGTCGATAATTATGACGTCATCCCTCCTTTTCATCATTCTTCCTTCTACCCAAACAACCTTTTTTTTTGGAATCCTCATATTTTTCCACCATGTTATATTTTTTTTCTTTTTTTCCTCCCGCTCAAAGATTTTCTCTTCCTCTTTTCATCTCCAACATTTTCATTTTTTCCATTTTTTTACACGACTTTTTCTTGCTGTTTGCCAGCATTCGACTCGCATTCAACGCTATCCTGCTTTTTCTCTTTTTCCTCTTTTCTTTCTTTTCCACCTTTTCTTTCTTTTTCTTTTTTCCCTCCTTTTCTTCCTTTTCCGCCTTTTCTTCTTTTTCCTCCTTTTCTTCCTTTTCCGCCTTTTCCTCTTTTTCCTCCTTCTCTTCATTTTCCTCTTTTTCCTCAGCAACAAACGCCTTTCAACCTCTTTCCTACTTCCGGTTCTTCTTCAATTTTTCATCAACCTTGACCTGTGGAGTCTCTTCTTTTTTGTATGTTTTATTATTTCCATTTCCTTTTCACTTTTCTCCCAATTTTTTTTCTTTTTTTTTTCCATGCTCCTCTCCTTCCTTCTTCTTTCACTACTTCATTATTTCTTCTCCTATCTCTTCCTTCTGCTAGTTCTATTCCAACAAGCTTCCCCCCCCCCCTTCTTTTAATTTCTTTCTTTTCCTACTCCTTTCACCCGATTCTTTTCATTTCAACCATTTTTATTCTTCTTCTTCTTCTTCTTCTTCTTCTTCTTCTTCTTCTTCTTCTTCTTCTTTCTCTTTTTCCCTTTTCATTCTACTTCAATCCCTCTTTCTTCCACTCCTCAGGGGATCCTGCAGAGACAAACACCTCCAAGATCCACCTCTTCAACCCACTGCCACTTCGGGTCGGCTTCAAAATCCTCACCAATGTGCCTCACATCCTCTTCGTCAGACCCACCTGTGAATTTATTCCCCCTCAGGGAGGCTGTACTGTCAATGGTGAGTGTGGTGTGGTGTGGTGTGGTGTGGTGTGGTGTGGTGTGGTGTGGTGTGGTGTGGTGTGGTGTGGTGTGGTGTAGTGTGGTGTGGTGTGGTGTGGTGTGGTGTGGTGTGGTTTAGTTTGATGTGGTGTGGTGTGGTGAGTGTGGTGTGGTGTGGTGTAGTGTGGTGTGGTGTGGTGTGGTGTGGTGTGGTGTGGTGTGGTTTAGTTTGATGTGGTGTGGTGTGGTGAGTGTGGTGTGGTGTAGTGTGATGTGGTTTGGGGTGGGATGGTGTGGTGTGGTTTGGTTAAGTGTGGCGTGGTGTGGTGTGGTGTGGTGTGGTGTGGTGTGGTGTGGTGTGGTGTGGTGTGGTGTGGTGTGGTGTGGTGTGGTGTGGTGTGGTGTGGTGTGGTGTGGTGTGGTGTGGTGTGGTGTGGTCTGGCGTGGTGTAGTATAGTGTGGTGTTGTGTAGCGTGTTGTGGTGTGTAGTTCTGTGTTGGCTATGATGGTTTGGTGGAAGACTTTCTACTTCTTACATAACTATTCTCATTTTCAAAGTCAGATAATTGTCTTGCTAATAATGGATAAACGCATGTTGAAATTCTCAAACAAGCCAACTAGAAGATGTAAACTGGTTGTGTAATGAAACGGGTGTGTGAGTCATTATAATGGAATCTTTCAACGCTTCCTTCAGAGGCATTGAATGCATAAAATAGCCATAATACACATAACCTTGCTACAACAAATTCAATGGAGACATACAATGGGAAACAAACATTATACAAACATACAATACAATACAATACAATACACAACCTGTACATTAAATCCAAGTTTTTTATAACACAACTTGATGAGTGATTAGTATACAAAACGATATGAATTATTTTTCAAATTATGGCTCTGATATGCTTTTAATTTTCAAGCCAATGGCTTTTGTTAGTGAATATTACAGAGCACTCTTGAACAGTGTGGATCAGCGCTATATAAATGATTAGATTAGATTAGATTAGATTAGATTAGATTAGATTAGATTAGATTAGATTAGATTAGATTAGATTAGATTAGATTAGATTAGATTAGATTAGATTAGATTAGATTAGATTAGATTAGATTAGATTAGATTAGATTAGATTAGATTAGATTAGATTAGATTAGATTAGATTAGATTAGATTAGATTAGATTAGATTAGATTAGATTAGATTAGATTAGATTAGGATTAGTCAAAACATATAGGGCCTCGAAACCATTTTTCAAAAGAAAAATAATTAATTAAACTTTCATTTTGTTTTTAACTTTAATTTTTATTTTCTTTTTTGTTCATTTTTTATCTCAATTTAAAATTACAATTTGATTCCGAAATTCTCTGAAAAAATTTTTTTTGTTATTAAAAATAAGTAAATAAAATGCGCGTATGGATCACTTTTATGGATTCCTGATCACGTCCAATAATCGTCAATGAGGATTGAAAGCTAACATTTTAAATTAGCTTCAGTAGGGAAGAATGAAAAACGAAGCTTTTGTTTGAAAAAAAAACTTAAATTTACTGACTACACTTTGAGAATTTTATTAAAAAATCAAAATAAAAAAATAATGATGTTATGTTGCACACTCGACAGTGCCCATAATGCTTCGTCTGCCGAGACTTGTGTTAGATTCAGAGTGCAAAAATAAAAAATAAAATAAAGGAGAATGGAAGTGAAAAAGAAAAAAATAAACAGGAAAAAGATTAATGGGGAAAAGATATTTATAGAACAATGAGAGGTATTTAACGAAGAGAAACCTCCCATGGTTTGTCTGGACTCGATTCAATAAAGACTTTTGAAGATATGGAACAAAGAAATATAATTATGAAGCAAAGAAAATTATTATGAAGCAAAGAAAATTATTATGGAACAAAGAAAATTATTATGGAACAAAGGAACTTTTTATGGAACAAAGGAAATTATTATGGAACAAAGGAAATTATTATGGAACAATAAGAGTTCATTGTGAAACAAAGTAAGGCATTTGTGGTAAACAAAAGATAGTGATGAAAAGAGGTAATGATGAAAGAATGCGCAGAAAGGGGAGAAAGAATGGAATGACCTTGAAACTCTTCGGGGTCAATGCCACCAAGATGCTCTTCCCGTTTGTATTATGGATTACTGTGTGAGTTTGTATTATGGATTACTGTGTGAGTTTGTATTATTGGTTATTTTGTGAGTTTGTATTATGGATTATTGTGTGAGTTTGTATTATGGATTACTGTGTGAGTTTGTATTATTGGTTACTGTGTGAGTTTGTATTATGGATTACTGTGTGAGTTTGTATTATGGATTATTGTGTGAGTTTGTATTATGGATTACTGTGTGAGTTTGTATTATGGATTACTGTGTGAGTTTGTATTATGGATTATTGTGTGAGTTTGTATTATGGATTACTGTGTGAGTTTGTATTATGGATTACTGTGTGAGTTTGTATTATGGATTACTGTGTGAGTTTGTATTATTGGTTATTTTGTGAGTTTGTATTATGGATTATTGTGTGAGTTTGTATTATGGATTACTGTGTGAGTTTGTATTATTGGTTACTGTGTGAGTTTGTATTATGGATTACTGTGTGAGTTTGTATTATGGATTATTGTGTGAGTTTGTATTATGGATTATTGTGTGAGTTTGTATTATGGATTATTGTGTAAAAAAAGGGAAAAGAATAAGAATAATTATGGAAGAAAAGAAAGTTGCTTATGATAGAAATATGAGGGGAAAGAAGTGGTGAGTGAAGAAAAAGGTAAAAAGGTTATAAAAGAGAAGAAAACAGCGCTGTGGTTAATTTACCTTTTTACTACCAATTGCGCTCTATAAAAATCAAATTAAAGTGAGTCTTCATGCTATCAGGCAGCTTAGAACAAATTACCTGATTCAATTAAAGTTAATTAAATTTAGGCTTCTATGTGGGCTGAACAGGTTGTCAGAAGCGCCTTCAGATCAATTTATCGGAATTTGCGTTAGTGATTATTTTCACACTGCCTATCTCAGCTTGTGAACTAATGATAGGACGTGTTTGTATCTTATGTTTGTATGTATAATTTATATGTATGCCTCCTTCAGCTCAACGCTTAAATGCTAGCTTCTCAAATCATCTAAAAGTCCAACGTTCAATCCCCTTAGAACCCTCTAATAGACAAGAGCAAAGACGAGTTATAAATTCTTGTTAAAAATTGCATTGTTTAATGGTTGGATTAGACGGGATTCAATGTATACATGATATGAGAACATTCCGTGAGTATTCAGAGAGACCTCCAACGGGAGCATAACTGCGAACAAAACACACCAATGCATCGCATTGAAACCTTTGCATTTTTTCACTCTTTTTCACCCCTGCTCCCATGCATCTTTCCACGCAATCACGCAAATATTTCTGGCAACTTTCCAGACATTCATCCACGGATCTTTACACGCCTACAACCACACATATGTTCATTCACACTTCCATTCACCCATCCATTCACACATCCATTCACTCATCTATTCACTCGTCCATTCACTCATCCATTCACCCATCCATCCACCCATCCATTCACTCATCTATTCACTCGTCCATTCACTCATCCATTCACCCATTCATTCACCCATCCATTCACACATTCATCTACACATCCATCCACAGTGATGGCGCAACCTTCGAAGGAGGGTGCGGTAGATGTTTTCAGAAGCCACAAGTTACTGATTCAGTCTCTAGTCTTGCCAGAACACGAACAACAGCCTGTGGATAAGCTTATCGTTAGTGGAGTGTTCTAGTGAAGCTAAGTAGGCAAAACGCGCTCACACGCACAAAAACACCACACACACACCACACACACACACACACACACACACACACACACACACACACACACACACACACACACACACACACACAAGCATATACACATGCAGATGGCCAAGGTAAACACAGAAGATGTGATGGAGACAAAGCTATCGTGTGTCTTCGAAGTTTCATACACCTCTGTGAGCTTCTCTGCATTTTCATTAATTATATTTATTCATTTGCTTCTTCCCTATTCTTTCTATTGCTTTTTCCTAAATTTGATGCGCCATTTATTCAATTTTCCATTAACTTTCTTCATCTCTTCCATCTTTTTCACTTACATTTCCACAACACACACACACACACACACACACACACACACACACACACACACACACACACACACACACACACACACACACACACACACACACACACACACACACACACACACACACACACACACACACACACACACACACGCACGCACGCACGCACGCACGCACGCACGCACGCACGCACGCACGCACGCACACACACACACACACACACACACACACACACACACACACACACACACACACACACACACACACAGGAGATGTCGTTTCCCTTGGAGACGGAAGAGGAGAAGGTAGTGGAAGAAAGTGCAAGCGAAACCTCCCCATCAAGTTTCAATTATTTCGCTCTCTTCTTTGCCATTTTGGTTGCCATCTTGGCATCTTCCGTTTACATCTTCAAGCTCCGCCCAACTGACGCTGTGGTTGATGACGTGGCTCAGGGCATGCTCAAAGACGCCCCACCAGACGCCTACAACGACATTCTTGCCGGCATCAAAGACGATATTCCTGACGATCTGCCTGATGACGTGAAGAATGACATCATAAATGGCATTATCAAGGACTTCAAAAATGACGTCGCTGATGATGATGACAACACTGCCGATGGTGACAACGATGATGGTAATGATGATAAGGAGCATGATGACACTCCAGACGACGATGATGATGACAATGATGGTGATAAAGATGAGGATGAGGACAATGAGAACGACAGCGATGGTGATAACGATGACGAAGACGATGATGGAAATGATGACGATGAAAATAATGATGAAACCGATGCCGATGATAATGATGATGATGATGACAATGATGATGACGATGACAAAGATGATAATGAAGACAACGATGATGACAATGATGATGATAAAAATGAGGATGACAACGATGATGACAACGATGATGACAATGATGATGACGAAAATGATGATGAAAATGATGATGACGAGAATGATGACGAAGAAGATGACAATGATGATGAGGAGGATGACAATGATGAGGATGATGACAATGATAATGGAAATGATGATAATAGTCCAGACAGTGATGACGACAATGTTGACGACATTCTCGAAGATATGGAAGAGGGGAAATAGTTCACTAAAATAATAACATCCCTTATCTTCCTGGTTTCGTTGGTTGAGTAGATTGTTTGCATTTATTCAGTATTCACGTTATAGAGGGGTTTGTACGGTGCATGGATACAGCGTCTTGTGGGTGTTTGTCGCAGTAGATGGACTCTTAAGGAATAAAGAGCGAAAGGTTTCGAAACCTCCAACTATTTAATAGTATTTTAAGTGCCTTTCAAGTATCATTCTGGTTATTTCTCGAGCTTAATAGGGAATAAGAAGTTTACCATTGTGTTTGTTGTACATTCGAGACTGTATGTTCAATAAACTCCCATGACCCACGCTCTCTCTCCCTATTTATTTTCAAACATTCTCAAAAGGGTTTTCAGTCTGTTGATCCCCAAAAGAACTTTTTAAGCCTCCTAGTTCACTTATCTCAAGCAAAAATGAAAGTTTCATCCTGAAATAGTTTTCAGAGAAGCCAGAGTTAAAATCGATCGGCTGGTCCTTACTTTTATGTACCCTGTAATTATTTCTGACTGAGGTCGATTTTGTCGACGTAAGGACCAGAAAGTTGTTTCATATTGCAATATTTTCCATATTTCAATCGCGTTTTTTTTTCTTTTTTTTCAAGTATTAAATTTATTAATGAATCTTTTATTAGAACCATTATTTCATTCGTACAACCATTAATTTTCGGAGATCGAAAGCAAATTGAAAAGTTTTTAACATTTTATTTTTTAGAAAATAAATGAAATAAAAAAAATAATTTGAAATAAAGTGATGGAAATAATATTTTAAAATATTTATTTAATTACAAAGCGATTTGAAGCGTGAGATCGGAATCGTTGAAATGATTGTAAAGGTTTATTTAATTACGATGGCTAACTCTAAGAATTGCAATGACACATGAAAACGGAAACTTTATATTCAAACAATTTGCACATCCCTACTGCCCGAAAAGCAGACGTCTGAGAGAGTAGCCTAGCAACTCAAAGGTCTGCAACTGAACTCAGCGTAACAAAGTGATCCATGAATCAAATAAGATAAACGCCAGAAAAATTCGTCAAAAATCAAGAAGTAGAAGACAAAACATGGAAAATATACAGACATGAAAAAACATACAACCACGCATACAACCACACATACAACCACACATACAACCACGTTTACAACTAAATATTAAACCAAGTCTTGATAGCCAAACGAATGGGACTTAATATAGAAGAGCTCTAGGGGTTTCTAACCTTCGTCTGAACCACGTGTTTGAAACTAAACTAATAGACTTGTAACGGAAACGTCTAATTAAATAGATTTGGAACACGGATATAAATTTTAATAAATAATTACAAAAATAATTAATGAAATACCTTAATTTTTGAAAAGTGAATTGAAATGTCAACAAATGGTGTTTGTGGAAGTCCATAGCAACGGTCACTAAAGACCGCGTGTTGTTCAAGTATGGGACAGCTGGTGACACATGGATGCGTGAATAAATAAATAACTTAATTAGTTAATTATTTCATTTAAAAATTAATTAGTAATTATGCTACAATAATGTAGGGAAGAAAGAAGGAAATGCAAAGAAGGAAGAAAAAAGGAAGGAAGGAAGAAGAAAGGAAGAAAGAATAGAAAAGAAGAAGGAAAAAAGAAAAGAAGGAATGAATGGCCAACGCGTGTAATACTGACCCAGGCTGGTGGTGTCGATGGTTCAAAAGAAGCAGTGGTGGAAGGAGAGAAGTGAGAGAGAGAAGGGAGAAAGAAGACGAAAGAGAGAGAGAAAGGAGAAAAAAGACGAAAGAGAGAGAGAAAGGAGAAAGGAGAAGAGGAAAGAATAGAAGAGGGATAGAAAAAAAAGAAATGAAAGAAATAAGAGTGGAGGATGGAGGGCAAGAGAGACAGAACAGGAAGAAAAGGAAAAAGCAAAGAAGCTTGAAGTGGAGTTCAAAAAGGGGAAGTGGAGGATAAGTGGAAATAATGGAAAAAAAAACGGAAGGAAAGAAGAGAAAGAAAAAAAGGAGAAAAGAAAAAAGAAAAAAAAGAAGAGAAGAAGGGAAGAGAAGAAGAGGAGGAAAGAAGAAGAGAAAGAAAAAAAGGAGAAAAAAAGAAAAAAAAGAAGAGAAGAAGGGAGGAGAAGAAGAGAAGGAGTTAAGAGTACATACAAGAGTGCCTAATACTTGCTTCTGAGCCACGGAAGCACATGGTTAGATGTGGTGGCACGTGGTTGAAGAGTTTCATGGCGGGCGATAGAAGAGGTCGTTGTGACAACCCACCTAAACAATTGCAACTGGTGTATATTGCATGCTTGCTGATGATGGTGGTGGTGATGGTAGTAAGGTGAGGATGATGATGATGATGATGATGATGATGATGATGATGATGATGATGATGATGATGACGACGACGACGACGATGATGATGACGACGATGATGATGATAATGACGACGATGATGATGATGACGACGATGATGATGATGACGACAACGATGATGACGATGTTGAAAGGTTGACTTTTACAGAGAGGTCTAATATCCTATTTCACCTTAGCACTCAGGGAGGCCTTGAAATGAGTGTGCTTGGCTTGCTAACTACCACATCACTGTATGTATCACAAATCACTGAATAATCATAAGACGCTTCCACTTTGTATAAGCTAGTGGAGCTACCGGTAAAGGGATGGTAGACAGATTGGTGGATTTATATATATATATATATATATATATATATATATATATATATATATATATATATATATATATATATATATATATATATATATATATATATATATATATATATATATATATATATATATATATATATATATATATATATATGATACATTATATATTTAATAAAAAGCAGTTATGTCGTTTAATTTAGATGGACCGAACAATCTAGGGAGATGGAAAGATAAGGAGGAGGAAAGGTAAACAGACTGGTTGACTAAAATACAGAAAAAATCGATTGATCGATAGCTAGATAGATAGCTGGATAGATAGCTGAAAAAATAGATGGATAGATAGCTGGATAGATAGCTGGATAGATAGATGGATAGATAGCTGGATAGATAGCTGGATAGATAGCTGGATAGATAGATGGATAGATAGCTGGATAGATAGCTAGATAGATAGCTGAATAAATAGATGGATAGATAGCTGGATAGATAGCTGGATAGATAGATGGATAGATAGATGGATAGATAGCTAGATAGATAGCTGAATAAATAGATGGATAGATAGCTGGATAGATAGCTGGATAGATAGATGGATAGATAGTAAAATAGATAGTTTAATTTATGGAAAATATAGATAGATGGATTGGTTGACTGATATACAGATGGATAGTTGATAGATAAGTGGGCCGCTAGTGAGAAATGTAGGAGAAGGATAGATGGATGGTTAATGAAATTGCAATGTTCGAAGGATGGGTGGTGATTGATGAGATGCGAAATAATTTTAAAAAAAGAAGGAAGAAGAGAAGAATGAAAACAAGTAAAAAGAAGAAATGGAGAAGGAGGAGGAAGAGGAGGAAGAGGAGGAGGAAGAGGAGGAGGAAGAGGAGGAGGAGGAGGAGGAGGAGGAGGAGGAGGAGGAGGAGGAGGAGGAGGAGGAGGAGGAGGAGGAGGAGGAGGAGGAGGAGAAGGAGGAGGAGGAGGAGGAGGAGGAGGAGGAGGAGGAGGAAGAGGGGGAGGAGGAGAAGGAGGAAGGGGAGGAGGAGAAGAAAAAAGAGGAGGAAGAGGGGAAAGAAAAGTAAGAAGAAAAAGAAGAAGAAGGGGAGAAAGAAGAAGAAGAAAAGAAGGAAAAAAAAGAAAAAGAGAAGAAGAGGAAGAAGAAGAAGAGGAAGAAGAAGAAGAGGAAGAAGAAGATTGAAATTGTTGAAGGGAGTAACGGAGGCATGGGAGGTGCAATTGAAAACAAGAATGTGGAATATTAACAGCAGGTGAGAACTATGTATCTTTGTTGTTGCTGTTGTTGTTGTGGTTGAAAGGAGAATGTTGTTGTTGGCTGGGTGAGTTGAGATTTTGATTGATATTAAATTGTTGTTGCTGTTGTTGGTTTTTATGCTGTAAATGTTGCTGCAGTTGTTGTTGCAGTTGTTGTTGTTTTTGTTTCTGTTGCAGGTGTTGCTGAACGTTTGGGAGTTGTTGGCTGGGACGATGAGGCGTCAAGTTGGAGACGTTGTTGGTGGTGAGTTTCCTGGTGAGAGAGGTGCTAAGAGGTGCCTGGGGGGAGTCTTGAGGGGGCGTAGAGGCAGCTGGAGGGGCAAGTCTACGGTCGGAGCCGAGACTCAAGAGTCGGTCAAACTCCTTGTAAACCAGCTGACGAGCCTGTGGGAGGAAGAGATGATGGTGGTGATGGCGGTAATGATGGCAAAGGTAATGGTGAAAATGATTTCGATTATGATGGTCGTGATGGTGGCTGAGGTGATGGTGGCGTTGTCGGTGGCTGTGGTGGTAGTGGTAGTGGTGGTGATGATGGTGGCGTTGGTGATGGCGGGAAATAAATCGTTACAAGTGCAACAGCAGCAACATCACCACCGCTTAACAAAAATAAATCAAAAGAATTGAAACTTTGCAAGCAACTGCGATCCGATTCCCTCCTATTCACCCCCATACAACTTAATCACACCCATACAACCTCATCACCCCCATACAACCTCATCACCCTCATACAACCTCATCACCCCCATACAACCTCATCACCCCCATACAACCTCATCACCCCCATACAACCTCATCACCCCCATGCAACCTCATCACCCCCATACAACCTCATCACACCCATACAACCTCATCACCCCCATGCAACCTCATCCCCCCCATACAACCTCATCACCCCCATACAACCTCATCACCCCCATACAACCTCATCACCCCCATGCAACCTCATCACCCCCATACAACCTCATCACACCCATACAACCTCATCACCCCCATGCAACCTCATCCCCCCCATACAACCTCATCACCCCAATACAACCTCATCACCCCCATACAACCTCATCACCCCCATACAACCTCATCACCCCCATACAACCTCATCCCCCCCATACAACCTCATCACCCCCATACAACCTCATCACCCCCATACAACCTCATCCCCCCATACAACCTCATCACCCCCATACAACCTCATCACCCCCATACAACCTCATCACCCCCATACAACCTCATCACCCCCATACAACCTCATCACCCCCATACAACCTCATCACCCCCATACAACCTCATCACCCCCATACAACCTCATCACCCCCATACAACCTCATCACCCCCATACAACCTCATCCCCCCCATACAACCTCATCACCCCCATACAACCTCATCACCCCCATACAACCTCATCCCCCCCATACAACCTCATCACCCCCATACAACCTCATCACCCCCACACAACCTCATCACCCTCATACAACCTCATCACCCCCATACAACCTCATCACCCCCATACAACCTCATCACCCCCATACAACCTCATCACCCCCATACAACCTCATCACACCCATACAACCTCATCACCCCCATACAACCTCATCACCCCCATACAACCTCATCACCCCCATACAACCTCATCACACCCATACAACTTCATCACACTTATACAACCTCATCACACCATTCTACACCATTCACCCCTGCACCGCCATTCACCCATTCACCACCTCTCACCCATTCACCACTTCTCACCCGTTCACCACCCTTCAACCACATCCACCACCCACCTGGAGGTTGTTGGTGGGAATGACGAGAAGCATACAGAGGGAGTTGTGGTCGAAGTTTGCATCTGAGGCCACCAGAGCCCCGTGCACTCCCGAGTCGACGAGGTGGTGGCTGTACTCCTTCAGACCCACCGTCCTCACCCACTCGATCATCTGCTCGTTCGTCCACACCTCCAATTCTGCAGGAAGAGCAAAGAGACGAATTAAGAGAAGTTCGACGGTGGGAGACTTGAATGGGGAGAACCAAAGAGGGGTTTGATAGGGGGTTGAGGAGGAGATCGTGGGGAGAAATGAAGGAAGAGGCTTAATGGTGGAAAGTGGAGAAAGTTCTCGAATGAATATTATAATTTGAATGAGGTTTTGATTATGGATTCCTTTCAAGCTGGGATGAATCTTTCCAAGTTTCTATGAATGAATACTTTAAGAATAGACTGTAGAAAAACTAAATGAATTGTTGAGAAGGTTCCAAGAGCTAGTGGTTCAACTATTGCAACTCCTTGCACAATTGAAAAGTCAAGAATTATAAAATATTTGATAATTTTTGAAATATTCAATAAATGAATAAATAACAAATAAATATATAGGCATTTGATAAATATATAAATATTTATATATAATGAAAGGTTAAAATTGAATAAATGAATATTTTGGTGCCTTGTGGGTTGAGGCGAGCATTGCTTCTGCGTGTGTTGAGGAGTTCCTTGTTGTAGTTGAGCTTCTTCAACAGACACACGCCGTACTGCAGACTGGTGCTGCAGATTGTGGCGGTGGTGGTTGTGGCGGTGGTGGTGCTGCAGGTAGTGATAGTGGTGGCGGTGGTGGTTGTAGTAGGAGTGGCGGTGGTAGATAAATTTCCAGTATTATTTTTGTTGTTTTTTTAGCATTGAAGTTTGGCATAAACAGTAACGTAGTTACCACTAGTCGCATCGCCAGCACTAACACTAAGAGAGACACCACTAGCAAGATCACTATAAATATACAACTACCATAAAAACATACGAGCCCTCACCCCAAACAACCCCCCATCCCAAACAACCCCCCCCCCCCATCCACAAACAACCCCCCATCCCAAACAACCCCCCCCCCATCCCAAACAACCCCCCCCCCCATCCCAAACAACCCCCCCCCCATCCACAAACAACCCCCCCCATCCACAAACAACCCCCCCATCCCAAACAACCCCCCCATCCACAAACAACCCCCTCACCCCAAACAACCCCACCATCCCAAACCCCCCCTCCACAAACAAAGCTCAACCCCGTCAGAAAAAAACCATCCCAACCAATGAAACTCTGCCACAACCAACGAAACCCCACCACCTCCAACGAAACCTCACAAAGCGCCCACACGCACCGATGAAAGGCATCGACCATCTTGAGGGAGTGACAGAGGTCTTTCTTACTAAGGTGCTCAAGCATCCTCGTGTCCACCAGGCACTCCATGAATGTCCTGCGGTACTGCGCCAGTCCCAGTGATGCCAGCCACTCGTTGCCCACCCACTCGTGACTCATCTCGCCTATCGCCGTCAGCTGTTGAATGAATGGGGCTTGGATTAGATTGGAGGTGGATGGGAGGTATATTGGAGGTGGATGGGAGGTAGATGGGAGGTGGATGGGAGGTGGATGGAAGGTGGATGGAAGGTGGATGGGAGGTAGTGGGAGAGAGGTTGGTTTGAAGGTAGGTTGGTTTGGAGATGGGTTGGTTTGGAGTGGGTTGATTTGAAGATGGTTTGAAGGTTGAGGTAGGTTTGAGGGTACTTTGAAAGTTTTGGGAGTGGTTTGGATTTTGATTTCAATGAAATAAAGCAATGAAAAAGTTCGAAGCAAACAAAAACCAAGAATTAAATTTATTATCATCAATAGTATCTTCAAAATTAATTAGTTTTAGTAGTAGTAGCAGCAGTAGCAGCAGCGGTAGCAACAGCAGCAGCAGCAGCAGCAATATTAGTATTACTAATATCAAAATTACAAGAAACATTTTTTTTAAATAATAATTCTTATTACTGCTGTTATTACTATCATTATTATTGTTATTATTACTATCATTATTATTATTACTATTATTATTATTATTATTATTATTATTATTATTATTATTATTATTATTATTATTATTATTATTATTATTATTATTATTATTATTATTATTATTATTATTATTATTATTATTATTATTATTATTATTATTATTATTATTATCATTATTATTATTATTATTATTATTATTATTATTATTATTATTATTATTATTATTATTATTATTATTATTATTATTATTATTATTATTATTATTATTATTATTATTATTATTATTATTATTATTATTATTATTATTATTATTATTATTATTATTATTATTATTATTATTATTATTATTATTATTATTATTATTATTATTATTATTATTATTATTATTATTATTATTATTATTATTATTATTATTATTATTATTATTATTATTATTATTATCATTATTATTATTATTATTATTATTATTATTATTATTATTATTTTATAATAACAATATCAATAAAGAACAACGAGGTGCCACAAGGCGACCAACGGGCTGTTTGGACAGCTTGGGAGCGGAAGGGCTGGTGATGTTGACCATCTCCTGAATGGCCAGTCGCAGCTTGAGGCGGTGTAAGGGGTTGCTGATGCCGATCTCTCGTTGGATCTCCTGGTCGCTCAAAGCGCTCATGATGGCGCCACTCTTGACGTTGGCTCTGCACGCCGCCACGTACCACGCCGGCATGCCGATCCATAACTGGGTGGTTTTTGTTGTTTTTGTGTGTGTGGCTGGGTGTTGGTGTGTTTGTGTGTGTGCGTGTGTGCGCGGATGCAACAGAAACAACAACGAAAACAACAACACATCAACAACAACCGCAGCAAAAACAACACATCAACAACAAAAACCTTAGCAACCACAATAACAGCAAATAAAACAACCTCAAGCCACGCCACCACAGTGGGTCCATTCCACAGAGGAAAGGGAGTTTCAGCCTTCATCGCCTCATCCAACAACTCCTGCCTGTGTGGGTGGAGAGGCGGAAGTGGGTGTGGAGGGAGAGTGATGGTGATGGAAGTAAAGATGGAAAAGATTATGGTGAAGATGATGGAAATACGGAAGTGAGAGTTTGGAGGTGGTGATGGGGTGAGAGAAGTAGGTAGAAGGTGGAGAATGGGGTGGAAGTAGTAGTGGAGATGGAAAGATGATGAAGACGGGAGAGGTATGGAGGTAGAAGGAAAAAGAAGGTAGAAGGGGTGGTTGAGGTGTGGTTGAGGTGTGGTTGAGGTGTGGTTGAGGGGTGGTTGAGGTGTGGTTGAGGTGTGGTTGAGGTGTGGTTGAGGGGTGGTTGAGGTGTGGTTGAGGTGTGGTTGAGGTGTGGTTGAGGGGTGGTTGAGGTGTGGTTGAGGTGTGGTTGAGGTGTGGTTGAGGGGTGGTTGAGGTGTGGTTGAGGTGTGGTTGAGGTGTGGTTGAGGGGTGGTTGAGGTGTGGTTGAGGGGTGGTTGAGGGGTGGCTGAGGTGTGGTAATATAAGAATGAAGCGGCACAAAAATAATGTTACTTCTTCTTCTTCCTTCTGTCGAACTCCGAAGGCAACATACCAGGCAGGTCTACACCATCGGAGCCGGACACTTCTGTGAAGGAAAAATGGTGGATTGAAGAAGAATGCTGAATGAAGGAAAAATGTGAATGGAAGAATATGATGAAAGGAAGAAGATGGTGAATGGAAGAATATGGTGAATGGAAGAATATGGTGAATGGAAGAAGATGGTGAATGGAAGAATATGGTGAATGGAAGAATATGGTGAATGGAAGAATATGGTGAATGGAAGAATATGGTGAATGGAAGAATATGGTGAATGGAAGAATATGGTGAATGGAAGAATATGGTGAATGGAAGGAGTAAGTAGTGGATGGATGGTTCAAAAAGGTTTAAAAAAGTGAATGGCGATGGGTGGGTGGATGAGTGGATGGATAGGAAAATGGATGGATGGAATGATGAATGTATGGGTGTATGAATGAATGGATGAATGGATGTATGGATGAATGGATGAATGGATAGATTAATAAATGGATGGATGAATAGATGTGTGGATGAATGAATGGATAGATGGGTGAATGGAGGTTTAGATGGGTGGATGGAGGAGCGACCTAGTTCAGAGGGAGGTTGTGTGAGACGTTTGTTCTCCTCATCTCTTGACTTCTTCTTCGAAGCGCTGAATATGCGTCCCAAGGAGACCTGCGTTAGTGAATGAATGAATGGATGAATGAATGAACGAATGCATTTCTGACTATCCCTCCTTCCCGCCCTTCCTTCATTCTTGCCATCTTGCCATCCTTCCAACCTCTTTTTCCCCACCTCCCTACCCCCTCTTTTTTACCGAACCTTGATTCCTTGCTTTTTCTTCTTAGTCTTGAGAGACTGTCGTTCACTGGAGCCTGACGCCAGCGACAGGGGAATGAGGTTGCCGCTGCTGGTGGCTCTGGGAGCCGTGTGGGAGTGACCAGCCGCCGTGGCGCCTGTACTGCCACCGCTGCTGCTGCTGCTGCTTGAATGGACAGTCCTGTCCAGCGATCTGCCAAAGGAGTTGGTGGGAATGAAGGCGGTAAAAACAGCAACATCATCATCACCACCAACGATAACACCATCACCACCACCACCACCATCACCACCACCACCACCACCACCACCACCACCATCACCACCACCATCACCACCACCACCACCACCATCACCACCACCACCACCACCATCACCACCACCACCACCACCACCACCACCACCTGAGGATGGGCTGACTGACGAAAGGAGTTTGTTGGTCAATGCGGTACATGTAGTTGGAAGAGAGCGAGTCTCGTACCATGGTCGGTGTGCTCTGGTGCAATGGTGGTGTGACCTCATTATAATAATGGTGTGACCTCATTTAAATGGTGGTGTGACCTCATTAGGAATTAGCCTTATTTGAAGTAGCATGATAAAATGTTAATGATAATAGTGATCTGATGGAAATATTAATGCAATAATAATTATATTGGACAATAATAATAATATTAAACAATAAGAATTATATTAAACAATAATAATTATATTACACAATAATAATAATATTCAATAGGAGTATTTATAACTCAGAAGCAATATACAAGATAACAAAAGGACTAGACGTGAGCATGAAGCATGGAGGTGTGTGAGGAGAAGTTGCGCTTGAAAGGTGTCAGCACTTACGGGCTTGTCAAGAGAGGAAATATAAAACTCTGATGAGGAGGAGGACGACGAGAATGGGTGGTTGGGTCGGTGGTTCAAGGTCGTCTGAGTGGTCGAAACTCCCTGCAGAGCAGAACAACAGCTTAACAATGGCCATGTTTCATTATAACAAGTATTATTATTATTATTATTATTTATATTATTTTTTTTTATTAATTTTTATTCTCATCAAAGACCCTTGTGGCTACACTTACAGTGATAACACACATACAGGCCACAAGTGGCACGAGAAGAAGAAGAGGACGGACAAGCAAACGTACCAAGCGATACTTTTGAGCTCCCATTCTGCGTTGCATAGAGGGACTGTGGTAGTTGCTCATGTCGCTCACCTCGCTGCTCAGACAGGGGTACTCCTGCTTCCAGCCGGACAGCAGCTCGAGACCCTCTCGAGGGGTCCCTTCAGAGCCTCGAACAGTCTCCTTCCTAGGACCACTGGGCGAGAGAGGGTTGTCATAGATGGCGACGTTGGGACTGCGCAAAGAGGACGAAGGAGCAAGCGAGTCGTCCAACACTCG
>OX387254.1:1160314-1180314 GCA_947562095.1 Branchellion lobata
TTTGAGCTCTCAAATACTTTCCCTCATGAAGATTTCTCGAAAGTTATGTTCGCTAATAGTTGATTTTAAAAGATCTTTTTAAATTTGAAAAAATATTAATTTATTTTATAAAAACTTAGCATTTACAAATAATGGAACCTTTTAACTATAACTTAGAGTAGAAAATATATAAACAAAAGTAACTTGACATATAACCAAGAATTGTGAATGGTTTATTACTAACGCATTATTTATAGAATTGAATATTATTGCCTTAATTTAATCATCAATGAATTATTTATAGAAGGAAATTTCATTTTCTCACTTTATTCAATAATGATTTATTAATAGAATGAATTTATATTTTTCTTCTTTATCAAAAATATTCAGCGTTATTTTTGATATATTTTCTTACAAAAAATATTATTTTGATAATTAATACCTTTTGATTTTGTTTCATAAATTTAAAATAAAAAAACTCGAAAGACAATTCAAGTGGCCTTGAGTATTCATATTCTTTTCATCTGTTTCTAGTATTTTTCGATATAACTCAATGTAGCTTTTGAAATTCATTAAAAAACAAACTCTACTACTGAAACAAAGATTAATTGAAAATTATTATTTTTCAATTACTCAAATTTTGTCACAAAGAAGTCAGATGTGCTGCTCTGGGTAAAGTGGTGTTGTAGTGAAAAGCTGAATGGTTATTTGACTCTCAAAACAATTTATCTAATTTTTATTTATAGTTCATATCAACAAAAAAAATGTTTTCACCTGAAACGTCAAACTAATGTTGAAACAAAACCATTTTTCAGACCGTTACAAAAAACTATTATTGGTTTTAATTGAAATCTTCATTTGAACTTTTTGTTTTTGCTTGGTTTTTTCTTTTTTTTTTGTTTTGAATGTACCAGCTATGTTCACTTATAATGTTTCTGCATCCCATCAATGGTAGTTGGTAGTCTGATTGAATTTTGGTGCAGTGGTGGTGTGTACTGTTCAACAAGGCTCAAAATTTCAAAACGGTTATTTTTCTGGCTTCTAACTTCTATACACATTTTTGTATAGCCCCGGTTTCAGAACCCACAGTTTTAACTGATAGGCAGGGACCGGTACACTAGTTGAACTGTTGCACTAAAGATCAACTGATAAGCTTGAGCACTTCTCTAATCACGTTTGTTTCTTGTATTCAACTAATTTCATAAACTTTTAAACTGTAAATATAATTTAAATATATGTAAATATGATGGCTTCCAGTAATTTGGATTAGATTCAATAAATATTCCTTCATGAATAAGTCTACCGTGTAAGCACGCGGTTTTGATTGCTTGTTATTGCAATTATTATATTTTCTATACTTATTTCTACTCTGTTGTGTTAAAAAAATGTTTGACCACCGTGTAAAAAAATTTTCTAATGAGGTGAAAAATATTATAATTTTTATTTTCAATACAACATTTCTAATATTTGTTATTTTCGATTTAGTCTTGAAAATCTGTGAACTTTTTAAGGTTATAATGCGAGTTGAAAGTCCTCATCTTGCTAGTTATCAACGAGCAATGTAACAGTTCAAGGATTCGAAAATGAAAGGACAAAAATGTGCGTCATTAGTGTATTAGGCCTGCTAAAAAATATCAAAAATAATATGAAAAACTATTATTATATATAGATATATATAGATATATAATTGAGAACATAAATATTAAATAGTTATTCAAAAATAGGAAAAAATGAATATTTTAGTGAGATAGAGAATATAATAAATTTATATGTGAATTTAAATGTGAATTATGTATATTAATAAAAATATAAGCGTTCTGTAACACTCCCAGCTTTTGACTGGATTTGATTCAATTAATACTACAAAAATTTATGTAAGTGAAAGCATATACACAATAATGAAAGATAAAACAAACCCATCTATAATAGCGAACAAAAAAGTGGAATTAGATGAATAAATGTATAATTTAATGGGAATAATCCGGAAGAAACGCTGATGCAGATTTTGTAAGCTTGCAATTTGAACTGAAGGACAATAAAAAATAGGCTTATATTGTGAGGTGCTCAGTCGTTTGAAAGCGAAAAAATATGCTGTGGAATATCCTTCAAAATTTAAACTTTAATATAATTCAAAAGTTCAAATAATTTTTTTAAATTTTCATTTCAAATTTTAATTTTAAAAAAACTGTTGATTACACATGATTTTTTCGGAAATATCGGAAAATAAGGAAAATTTTGTTTAATTAGATTATAAATCAGTTGGTTATAAGTACATAATTCGCTCCATCAGAGTTGTTATGGCTTCTTTCAGCACTATTAGTCATTAATTATTTCATTATAATTATGTGTGAGTTATTCCATCATAATTTGTTATAACTAAAACATGAATCATCAATAAATTATGACTCATCGATAAATATGGATCATAAATGAATTATGAATCATAAATAAACTATAACTCATTAATAAATTATGACTCATCGATAAATTATGAATCATAAATAAATTATGAAGCGCTTAGCGAAAACGCAAGCTTTCAGTTATGAGTACAACAAAAAATATGAGTTTGCCGTTGGAAAAGATAAAAAATCGATCGGGAAGTGTATTTTGAATGAAAAAAAAATATTTTAGTGAAAAAGTTTTATAAATCGACGACGATTGATCCGAGTAGTTGGCTTTGAGCGAATGGGGGAGTGTAGCATAACACGGAGACAAGTGCAGCAAGGATGGAATTTAAAGATAAAGCATATCTGTATCACGACTTTTTTTCTTAAGCTAGCTAAGAATTCTTTGTGATATAAGTGTTTAAATAAACAAGTGAAAATTAAAAGAATCATTTGATTTTTTAAATACATGAATTCAAAGGACCGAAGGTGTATGAAGATATGTACAGGCCTTCACAAGGGCTGCTGGTTGTGTCACTTGAGTTCTTGATCATGGAGTGTGCACACATTACAAAGGCGAGGATCAAGTACATTTAAAAAACAAAACAGGTTTCTTATTGAATTAATGATAAAAGTAAATGGATTTATCAAACAGCTGATAAGAACTTTTACTAATCTTTGAAACGCACTAAGCAGCTTCACGAAACGCAAACAATAAGTTAGGATTTCGAAAATGAAGTGAACCAGTGTTTGTGAAAGAACATTTGTCGCGTTCTACCCTTGAACTCCAGCATTCAAACTCAACTCTTTCCACCTTCCCTCCAAACCACTTTCCTATTTCACAACAGAAAACTCCCTCTCATCAGCTTTTTCATCCTCCTTCTTCCATTTTCATCTTCTCTTCCCGTCCTTTCATAAATTTTATAAATTATCCACCCCTCCTTCCAGTTTCATCTCTTATTTTCCATCCTCTTTTTTGTCATTCACCTCCCTCCCCACCTCCCTTCCTCCCCTCCCCCCCCCCCCTCCCCCCCCTCTTCAAACAGTTGACTCATGGTGTGCCACAGGGACATTAGACGCACTGCTCTGGTTCGAGGTGTTGTGGTGAAAGACTGAACCGGTGTGGGAGGGAGCCCTGGAGAAGGTGGACAGTGTGCTCTGAATCCTCTCTGCGTGATCTGGTCGCTTGAGAGACTGAGTGGTGGCGTTTGTAGGGCTGGAATTGTTGCTATATTGAGAAGATTAATTGTATATTGGTGGCGTTATTGCATATTTCTGACATTTAAGTATATACATAATGATATATAAGGGGTTAATGCCACCATAATAATATTCGTATTTGTATTGTATTGTATTGTATTGTATTTTACTTTATTGTATCGTATTGTATTGTATTGTATTGTATTTTATTTTATTTCATTTTATTGTATTGTATTGTATTGTATTGTATCGTATTGTTTTGTATTGTATTTTATTGTATTGTATTGTATTGTATTGTATTGTATTGTATTGTATTGTATTGTATTGTATTGTATTGTATTGTATTGTATTGTATTGTATTGTATTGTATTGTATTGTATTGTATTGTATTGTATTGTATTGTATTGTATTGTATTGTATTGTATTGTATTGTATTGTATTGTATTGTATTGTATTGTATTGTATTGTATTGTATTGTATTGTATTGTATTGTATTGTATTGTATTGTATAAGTGAGGTTGATGACAAATGGTGTAATGGTGAAATAACTTGTGTAGTTGTGATGTTAAATACAGATGAAGTGATTGTATTATCACGAGCTTGGTCATATATTGGTGTATTGATTGCATAATCAAAAGGCCTTTCAAAGTTTATTGAGTGATCAAATTATTTTTTTTAAACTTTTTATCACTCGACACACTTCAATAAAGTGGAATCGAAATAGGACTAAGCCAATATAAGAAATAGAATCAAACAAACAAAATATTGAAAAGTTGAAAGCCCTTAAAATGTTTCAAGGGCTTTGAATTTTAAGGTTGTTTCAAGTTGCATGAAAGCCTTATCAGCAAGGCTGATTCGGCCAACAAGAATCAAAAGAGCTCACTACTCGAGCATGAGTCAGTTGAATTGGCATTATATTCGAAATAAAATATTTTAATTCACTCAAAAAAACTAAAGTACAGATTTGGGAAGAGATTGGGGTTCGAAAGCCCTGTTTGGTTGTCCAACCGGGGGCTGTGAGGGTGTCAGAGGGGTCACCTGGTGAGTGGGATGGGATGGGTTCTTGCTGCGCATGTGTCCGTTAACTCCAAACTGGTGTTTGTGGGAGTTATGGGACGTTGTGTTGGTTGTCGAGGGAGTGAACTAATGGTGGCAATTGATCAAAGTTAATTTCGAAAGTCAGTTGTGAGAGTAGAATCGAACAACAACTAGAACAAAATAAAACAACCTATTTCAATCAAACATTGGTTTAACTCTCGGAAGGCGAATTTTTATGGAAGCCACGAGACAGCCATCGAAGGTATAAAAGCAACAAAAGCCTTCAAGAGTTAAACCACAATTTGTTGAAAAGCTATACAAGCAACTAGCTGTGGTTTCACAGCTGTAACTCCACAGCTGTTGCATACGTTGCTGCTACTGCGTCATATTTAAAAGACAGCTGTGGTGCCTCCCGCTCTTATTTCCCATTCTTCTGCTCTCGAACGATCGACTGATCTCATTGGCTGAAGGAAATTCAAATTTCAAATCTTCATGTTCTCATAATTTCAACCTTCTGAGCTTTTAACGACTCGCCTTTTGGTTCTGTTCTTTTGGCGTTTGCTCTTCCGCCGCTTATTTTAATTTATTTATTTTTTTATAGTCCTTGTTGAAGCAAATCCAGACAAACGCTGGAAATAGTACAAAACATGGCAATAAATCGATATAATAGAAAAAATAGAAATTAACCATAAGTGAATGTCATTAGAACTGTCACCTGTCTGTATTTATTTAAAAAAAAATTTTTAATAATTCTAATATTCACAGAAGAAATATACATATCTTTGTAGGCACATAGAGAACTTCTTTGAAAAATACATGTATATATACAAATTATTTTTGTATATACATATATATATACAAATAAATTCTTTTTGTATATGAATATATACGCAAATACTCAAAATACCTCAAATATTTACCATTTGTACAAAAATATTGAGAGTATTGTTTCAATAAGTAACGATATTTTTTCATGAAACAATAGAAAAAACAAAATTCAAAAGAATCAATCAAAAACATTTGTATAGCGCCGATTTTTTAAAGTTCAAACAGTTCAGAACTATTAATACAGTTGGGTTTTGATAAAAACGAATAGGGATAGAATTAGAAAAAATACTAGAAAGAAGAAAGTTCCATAAGAGAAGACCACAGTAGGAAAATTCGGAGTCAAAATAACTATGGGTGAAAGGTCCATGAAAAAATGAGAAAGGGTGGAAGATCTGATAAGGTAACTCTCAAGGCCTACTGGATGAGAAACAGAAAAATAGTTATAAATAAAAATATAAAAATTTTAAATTAAAAAAAATAATATAAATAAAAAATAATTTAAAATATTTTAAAATGAGAGTTCCAATTGAAGTTTTTTTAGTTGTTACAATAGGAAAAGTTGATCGAAGTGTTAAAAATAACAAACATTTTGGTTCAAAAAATGTTACGATTATCGAAAGGAAGCAAGGAATCGGTAAAAATTTGAAGAAAGAAGTCTCAGTGATATGAAAAAAAAATTAAATTAACTAAGTTGAAACAGCTTCTGAATTTGAAATAAAAATAAATAAAAAAAACATTCTTTAAATTTCAGAAATATAAGAGATTGAATACAGATCGTTACTTCATCCAATCTAATCAAAGTATTTTCAAAGTGCCTTTTAGCCCTTTTAGCTCAAAGAGCGTTTCGAAAAGAGAAGACATCTGTGAGAAAAGATCTCTGTCCTTCATCCAATGGATATAACGTAAGCAAATCCAGACAAACGCTGGAAATGGCACAGAACATGGTGAAAAATCAAAATGAAAGCAAAAAATTAACACCAATTGAATTTCACAAGAATTGTCGAGTGCCTGTTGCAAGAGGTCGAAAGCTGCCTATAGAATCAAATTTATGAATCTCAAAAATTTAGAGTTGAGTTATAGTTTATAATGAAGGACTATTGAAATATTTTTATAAAAATTAACCAAAACTGGAAAATGTTCTAAGAAATTATTATTATTTAAGAAGTTATTTATTATTATTAGATTAATAAGATTTCCGAACAAAATCTTAGGCCTGGATCGGTAATAAATTGACGCTATATAAGTATTATGTTATTTTGGTGTGACTGGATTGTAAAGACACGAGAAGTGACGAAGGAGCACGATGAATGTAATGATAAATCATAACGCTTCCAAGGCGATGAAATTCCATCAATACAACAGCCATTATTGTTGCCTATGGAACTAAGTGTTTTGATGAGTTTGTTCACAACACGCAGCATGAATAAGAACTCAATTATTCGATCGACTCGTGTGTTGATGATCTAATAATGGTCTTATTCAGAACCCTTCCGTCTTTTCAACGTTCTTGTTATTGGTGTTTGTTGTCTTGTTGTTGCTATTGTTGTTTTTGGTTTGATATTTGGTTTGGTTTGTTGTTTTTGGTTGTACTATTGACTATTATATTATTCTATTCTACCATGAAATGATGTTATTCTATTCTACCTATTTTAAGTCCATTGTGTCTGTTATTCTTGTCGATAATTTCAGAAAACTCGTGCATAGGAAGTAATTTTCTCTTATTAGCCTTAAAGGTACTATGGACGATTAACCAACAAGCATTTAAGAGGAACATACAAACAAGCTAACAAGCAAACAAACAAACAAATAGACAAGCACACAGACAAACGGACAAACTTGTGAGCTAGCAACAGTGAACATACCAGCTGATTAAAAGGATTAAATGTTAAAAGGTTTTTCAACGCATTAAAATAATAAATGAAAAAAAACATTCAACTTGAAAGGTAAATCCATCTTTAAAAATATGCACTTCAAATTGAAAACTCAAAAATCAAAAAAATTCAAAACCAAACTTCAAAACCAAACTTCAGAATCAAGAATTAAGAAGCGCTTACATTGTCTGTCCGCTGGCGAGACGAATCTGGTTTGTCTGCTTGGCTGTAGAAGTATGGGTCTTGCAGTTTGGGTTTGTCGTTCCTGCGCTTCTTTCTGTTCATAAAAAGGCCTTTTTCGCTTTAATAAAACTTTCCAGTCTTTATTGTTTCACAAAAATATAATTATAATATTATTTTATTAAAATAAAATTATTATCTTATTAAAATAATAGAATATTTTATTAAGATAAAATATTATTATTTTAATAAAATTTAAAAATTATAATTCTATAAAAATTCAAAAAATAAAATTTTGAAAAAATTCAAAGTTATTCTATTAATATAAATATTCTTAGCTTTAAAAAACCAAGAAGATGTTTTTTGAAGGGAGGAGTGGTTGAAGGGAGGAGTGGTTGAAGGGAGGAGTGGTTGAAGGGAGGAGTGGTTGAAGGGAGGAGTGGTTGAAGGGAGGAGTGGTTGAAGGGAGGAGTGGTTGAAGGGAGGAGTGGTTGAAGGGAGGAGTGGTTGAAGGGAGGAGTGGTTGAAGGGAGGAGTGGTTGAAGGGAGGAGTGGTTGAAGGGAGGAGTGGTTGAAGGGAGGAGTGGTTGAAGGGAGGAGTGGTTGAAGGGAGGAGTGGTTGAAGGGAGGAGTGGTTGAAGGGAGGAGTGGTTGAAGGGAGGAGTGGTTGAAGGGAGGAGTGGTTGAAGGGAGGAGTTCAATGGTACTGATGGATACCTGATGAGGAGGAAAAAGATGGCGAGGATGATGCCAAAGACGACGATGACGGCGAGAACTATTCCAATGATGGCTCCCACCTCCTCCTTGCCGAAGCCGCCCCTGAGGAAGTCTGAGGCGAAGGTGGTGATGATGATGATGATGATGATGATGATGATGATGATGGTGGTGATGATGATGATGATGATGATGATGATGATGATGATGATGATGATGATGGTGGTGATGATGATGATGATGATGATGATGATGATGATGATGATGATGATGATGATAGTGGTGGTGGTGATGATGATGATGATGATGATGATGATGATGATGATGATGATGATGATGATGATGATGATGAAGATGAGAATGAGAGTGGTGATGGTGATGATGATGATGATGATGATGATGATGATGATGATGATGATGATGATGATGCTGATGGTGATGATGATGATGAAGATGAGAATGGGAGTGGTGGTGGTGATGATGATGATGATGATGATGATGATGATGATGACGATGATGATGATGATGATGATGATGATGATGGTGATGATGATGAAGATGAGAATGGGAGTGGTGGTGGTGATGATGATGAAGATGAGAATGGGAGTGGTGGTGGTGATGAAGATGAGAATGGGAGTGGTGATGGTGATGAAGATGAGAATGGGAGTGGGTGGTGGGGGCAATGAAAAGGAGAAATGAACACTAAAAAAGGTTGACGAAAAATTAGAAACTGATGACAGTGAGGTAGGAAGAAAAAACAAAGATATAAAAAAGAAAAAAGAGAAAGGACGAGTGTGATGACTGTTGTAGATCTTGTGAATACGACTTACTGATGTCGGGTCCCTGTTTCATCTGGCAACGGTCTCCAGTATACCCATCAGGGCACCTGGCAAGGGGAGTGAGGAGTATTTGGAAATCATTTGTAAGGAGTATTCAATTGTATATTTTATATTTGAAATTATATAGCGTTTATTTTTTGAAATGCAGAAAAGAAAAACGGAATTCACTCGCAGTGTGGCACTTGGGAACCCGAAACCGTGGATATTTTGCATTTTCCATTGTGAAGGCAGTTTAGTTCATTATTCTGACAATCCTGGTGCATAATTGATAGATGGATGGTTGGACTGATAGATATCTAGATAATTGAATGGATGGTTGAATAGATGGTTATATGGATTGGTGGTTCGATGGATGGATGGCTAAATAAGTGGATGAATGGGTGTTGGGATGGATATAGAAAAAAATAAATATAAAGAATACAGTTTTATAATGAGTGAATGTAAAAACGAACGGATTAATTAATTGGTTAATGAATGGATGGATGAATTATTTAATTAATTGAGTAATGTATGAATGAATGGATGGATGAACAAATGGATGGATGAAGGAATGAATGGATGAATGGATGGATGAATGGTTTGAGAAATGCATACATGGATGGAAACATCAATGATTTTAAAAAATAATTCCAACCGTTATTCCGGGGTTCGGAGGGGGAGATGGAGTGGGAGGGGGAGTTGGTGTGGACGAGAAACACGACTGAACTGGTCCTAGGGGGGGTTGTTGGGATGGTGGTTGTTGGGGTGGTGGTTGTTGGAGTGGTGGTTGTTGGGGTGGTGGTTGTTGAGAATGGCGGATTGTTGGTAAGCTTAAATTTTGATAAAAATAGATTGATCTTAGTGTTTTGTTGATAATGGTGGACGATGTGATGACGGTTGTTTGTTGTACTGGGAGTTTATAGTTGTTGATTTCCTACTGATGTTACTTGTTGTGATGAAAGTTTCGATTGCGGAAATGGTTGGCAGTTATTGTTAGGGGTCACGATTGCTTTGGTGACTGAGTACTGGCAACAAAGGTAACAGGGGCAGAGAATGAGAGGATAAAAGATATTGGTGTGAGCGGATTGTATGTGTTTCATTGTAGGTTGATGAGGGTTAATCACAAGGCGCTGAGAAGTGTATCATATGAAACTCATTATCTTCAAGTCGCTCAAAACTTTGAAATTTTTCAAATTCTTTTGACTACTCGTCAAAAGATGATTAAATTTTTTAAGCTTTTCTTTGACATGACTCTATGTTTTTTTTTCTTGAAATATTTTTTAGTTTTTTTAATAGATTCAAACGATTCTGTGATTTATTTTCCACTTTAATAATCTTTGAAAGACTATTTATTATTAGAAATACGAGTTAAAAAAGGACAATCGACGCGGCAGTTCGTTTTTAATAACGGCCATTTAAACTTTTGAAATGGGTCAAAAATAATTAGACCGAGAAGTGAATATACGTAATTCGACACGTAAATATTAATGCAAACAAGATTGTTAAGTAAACGCCAAAACTAGGCTTACGAAGAACTTAGGCAGAAATTGTTCAATCAATGGAACAAGTGAAAACATGGGAGTCGAAAAGAAAGAAAGTTTGAAGTTAACAGAAATGAAATTTAAAGCAAATTTGAAAAGATAAACTCTCTTACTCTGCAGAAGTGTGAGCGTCAAAAGCAATAAGAAGAGAGTATCCATTTTTGAAATCACAAAAAAGACAAAACGTTTAAATCCGTCCCACCACATTTGGCCGTGATGGCTACATGAAACTTACAACTTTGTGGACTGTGTTTCCGCTTCAAAATTACCAAGTAACAATTGTCCATTCATGTGAACGCTGTGTACCTTGAGTGTGTTAATAAAGGTATTGTCGTAAATTTGCACCTAAGTGGGCGGAGCTAAATATCCGGATATTTTAACGCATGCTACTCTTTAAATATCTGATCGAGTTGTAAACTTGAAATAATATTCAGAATTATTTTTTTTTGCTTAAGATGGGACTGAGAGGCTCCCAAATTCTAGGATCTTTTTAGAAGCTTTGATGTATTTGAGTTTGGGAATTGCATATATAATTATTAAACATTTGAAAAATTTCATGAATATTGTTTTATCGAATTGATTTTATTAAAAAAACGTTTTAATATTGAAAAAATTCAGTATTTGAGTATACAACATTTGTTTCAACTAAAAAATTATTTGTTGTATAAACTAAAATAACTTAATTGGATAATTAATGAATTGATTGAGGAGTTTTTAAACTTGAACTTTCATATCTGTTTTTTTGTGATTGAATAAATATGTTCTCTGAATATAAAAATTAAATATATATTTTTAAAGCTGCTCATAGTTTTTTGGTTATTTTAAATTTTAAATTAGAAATTGATTTATGCATAAAATTATTGAGAATTTTAAAAATAAAAAGCAAGTTAGTTTTGAAATTTGTTTTCAATATAAACACTTTAGTTGTTATATATTTTTTCCAGAAACATATCAAGGTACTTAGTTCAACCAAAGACATGCGCTATCTGTTATCCACGTAGATGATATTTAACTTTTGACGCGTTTAATAATAATTTTTCATCATTTTATTGGAAATTAGTAAATATGGTAAGTGAGTTTCACAATTAAAGAATCATATCTAAAGTCAATATGGTTTTGAACTCACTTTTTGAAAATATTAAAATCTGTTTGATACTCTTCAACAGGCCTGTTAAAGGAAATAAGATAATTTATAATAGAAACACCAAATTTGATTTGATTAATTTCGAATTAAATTGTTTGTTCTTGAAAAAAAATCACTATCATATTTATATTTTAGAGAAATTAAAACCCCGAGAACTAAAACAAATGATAATAATCTTATAAAAACTAAAAAGTTTATGAAAAATTTCAATTTTTCATTCACCGAATTGCATTAAAATCTTTAATTAGTCGCAATCATTTTCAGCCATTGCGATTGGATATAAAGAGGAAGTTGTCTACACGTTCAGACAGGGTCAAGTCCTCAGACCTCCACCCCACTGAACCCTGGATTCTCGTTTCCCTTTACAACGGGAATGTTCACATTTGGAATCATGAGTCACAAGTAAACTCTTTCTCATGTTTTTTAAAAATTATTTTACCTAATATTTCACATTTATGTTTCTTTATTTTATTCCCATCTATATTTATCTTATTATTTTATCTGTTTCTACTAGGTTTTCAATCCAAGTTATTTTTTTCATTCACTCCATTACATACCTTACTATTGCATCACTTTCTTTCTATAATGTCACAGGTTATCATAAAGTCCTTTGAAGTATGTGACTTGCCAGTCAGGGCTGCAAAGTTTGTGGCTCGTAAAAACTGGGTGATCACAGCCTCTGTAAGTTTTCCGAATAGAATATAAAAACTTTAAAACCATTTTTGCCCCAATTTAATACAAAGTTTTTATTAAACACTACCATCTACTGAAGTATCATTGTTAAATAAAACAATATGATCATTAGGTATTGCTATTTAAAATTATTATCAATAACTGAAATATTTTTTGATACAAAACAGTATCATTTGGTAAATAATACCATTCAATGAAATAATTGAATTGATAAAATCTATTTATCCAATAATTATAAGGATCCTCAAACACCCCCCTGTCCTCCAGGATGACATGCATGTGAGGGTGTTTAACTACAACACCCTTGAGAGGGTCCACCAGTTTGAGGCACATGCCGACTATGTGCGCTGTATTGCCATCCACCCAACCCAATCCTTCATCCTCACCAGCAGTGGTCAGTGCTTTTGTGTGTTGTGTGTGTGTGTGTGTGTGTGTGTGTGTGTGTGTGTGTGTGTGTGTGTGTGTGTGTGTGTGTGTGTGTGTGTGTGTGTGTGTGTGTGTGTGTGTGTGTGTGTGTGTGTGTGTGTGTGTGTGCGTGTGTGTGTGTGTGTGTGTGTGTGTGTGTGTGTGTGCGTGTGTGTGTGTGTGTGTGTGTGTGTGTGGGAGAGGAGAAGAAAGATGGTTATAATTTCGTTTATAGTTAAATTTTAATGTGTTTTTAGGTTTCTAAAATCACTTTAGAGTTTTTTTTTATAAATGTAGAAAATAAAGTTATTAATAGACTCATCCTCATGTCTCTATAATACAATTTACACCCTCAAAACTTTGCATCAGGATCACCACTACAAATAACTCCACCCCACTACTTCAAATAGCTATACCATCACCATCATTACAAATATTTCACATCACCATAAGAAAAACCACCTCATCACCACCATCATCAAACATACAAACTTCACTACCATGACCGTCGCCACCACCACTAGAATGATGCTGGTGGTGATGGTGCTTCACCACTCCACCGCCACAACCACTGTTTCTAACCCCACCACACCACCTTGCAGACGATTTGTTCATTAAGTTATGGGACTGGGACAAGAAGTGGACTTGCACGCAGGTGTTTGATGGCCACACCCACTACGTCATGCAGGTTACTTCCTCCTCCTCCTTCTTCTCTTCATAAGCCAATCAACTCTTATCTTAATAATCCATCTAATCTTATCCTACTAATCCATCTAATCTTATCCTACTAATCCATCTAATCTTATCCTACTAATCCATCTAATCTTATCCTACTAATCCATCTAATCTTATCCTACTAATCCATCTTATCTTATCCTACTAATCCATCTAGTCTTATCTTACTAATCCATCTAGTCTTATCCTACTAATCCATCTAATCTTATCCTACTAATCCATCTAGTCTTATCTTACTAATCCATCTAATCTTTTCATACTGATACATCTATTCTTTTCAATTCAAGCTTATCTCGCCCATCTTATCTTATTTTTCCAATTCAATCTCACTTTCCCAATTTAATCTGTTCTTCTGAATCTAATCTAAGTCAATAAAATCTTTGTACAAAACACACCCTTCTTCCAGGTGGTCTTCAACCCAAAGGACAACAATACCTTCGCCAGTTGCTCTCTTGATCGCACCATCAAGGTTTCTCTTTTTCCATCTCTCTTCCTTCTCTTTCTTCCTTCATCCTTGTCTCCTATTCTTCCATTTCCTCTTCTTCTTTTCTTCTACCATTTTTTTCCTCTTTTTCTCGTCTTTTTTTATATATTTTTTCCTTCTTTTTCCATAGTTTTGATGCATTTTTTTTCACTCCAGCTTATTCCACTATGGTAACCAACTGCTATTAGTCACAACAAAACACACCCCTCCCTACACACTTTCTTTTTTGAACTTTCCACACACACACACACACACACACACACACACACACACACACTCACACTTACCCACCTCCACTCTTCCTCATACAATTCCAATCACCCACCACCACCCAGGTGTGGAACCTGGGTTCCAGCACTCCCAACTACACGCTGGAGGGCCACGAGAAGGGCATCAACTGCATTGACTACTACCAGGGAGGCGACAAGCCATACCTCATCTCGGGTGCTGACGATCGACTCGTCAAGATATGGGACTATCAGGTGGCATGCTTTGGCGCTTCACTTGCTCCTCTTGGAGCTCTGAGAATCAAATTTATTATTTTTGTTATTTTTGCTATTATCATTCTTATTATTATTGTTATTTGCTTTGCACCTCTGTTCAACATCTTATGTACGTACAATACAAATACGAGTTTTATTATAGGGAACCCCGTAGAGTATCGAGGCCACTCAAAACGTACTATCATTATAATTATAATAAATAAATAACATGAACACTTTTCTTTCTTCTGAACAACAACTCTTGCACAACAACAACAACTCTTGCACAACAACAACAACAATTTCTGCACAACAACATCACCAACAACTCATGCACAACAACAACAACTCATGCACAACAACACCAACAACTCATGCACAACATCACCAACAACTCATGCACCTTCTTGCCACAGAACAAGACTTGCGTGCAGACACTGGAGGGACACGCTCAGAACATCTCCTGTGTGGCCTTCCACCCAGAGCTGCCCATCATCCTCACTGGCTCCGAAGACGGTCTGTTGCCGTCATTACTTATGTGGTGGTGGTGGTGGTGGTGGTGGTGGTGGTGGTGGTGGTGGTGGTGGTGGTGGTGGTGGTGGTGGTGGTGGTGGTGGTGGTGGTGGTGGTGGTGGTGGTGGTGGTGGTGGTGGTGGTGGTGGTGGTGGTGGTGGTGGTGGTGGTGGTGGTGGTGGTGGTGGTGGTGGTGGTGGTGGTGGTGGTGGTGATGATGATGATGACAATACTACTACTACTACTAATAATAATAATAATAATATAATTATCATAATAATGACAACAAAATTAAGAAAATAATTAATAAAAATGGATGCAAAACTCAAAAAAAGTTTTTTGTTGTGTTCTGCCGTCACTCCATCCCTTCTTTCCAACTTCTCCACTAACTCAGCCCTTCACTCATTTTTCTATTCTTCCATCCATCTTTTTCACTTTTTCATCTTTCCATCATCCCTCCGTCTCTTTTATAAACTTATCCAAATCTCTTCCATCTCTCCAAGCGGCTTTCCATCCCACCATGCAGCCACTCAATTCATCCAAATCACATCTCAATCTCTCCATTCAACTTTCCACCCTACAACTTTTACTTCTTCTCACAACCTCTCTCTCCGCTCAACTCACCTATCCCACAATCCCTCAACCCTTCCATCAACCCTTCTATCAATCTTTCCATCAACCCTCCATGAATCCTTTCACCAACCCTCCATTTCACCCGTCTTCCACAGGCACAGTGAGGATCTGGCACGCCAACACGTACCGCCTCGAAAACACCCTCAACTACGGCCTCGAGAGGGCCTGGACCATCTCGTGTCAGAAGGGCAGCAACAACGTGGTGCTCGGCTATGACGAGGGTTCCATCATGATCAAGGTGTTGTCAGTTCTGGAGAATGCTCTCTTTTTATGCCTTCTTTTGTTTGCTTTTTCACTTTCTGCCTTTTTTTTGCAATCTCTATCAGCTTTTTCGTGTTTTTTACTACCTTTTCGGCTTCCCATAACTTTCCACCTCCACATTTCACCTTTGCAAACCATCCTCTCTGCAAGCTCCATTCTCCACCATTTCTTAAACTTACCCACACCATTTTGACAGCCCGTCACTCAACACAAGCCACACCCCACAATCCACTCCGCTCCTTTCCACCACTCCAACTACAATCATCCTCATCTCACTCAAACCACCAGCTGGGCAGAGAAGAGCCAGCCGTGTCGATGGACAGCAGTGGCAAGATCATCTGGGCTCGACACTCGGAGGTGCAACAGGCCAACATCAAGTCCCTGCTCGACCAGGAGATCAAGGACGGAGAGAAACTGCCCCTCAACATCAAGGACATGGGCTCCTGTGAAATCTTTCCCCAAACCATCGCCCACAACCCTAATGGAAGGTTGCTGGAGGACTGGGTTGTTATGCCAGGGTTTGGTTCATAGTGGCTGGTTCACTGTTATAACATTTGATGCAGTGTAATAGTATTTATGTAAACAGACGTGTTTTATTGTACTTTAAAGTACTGTTTTGTACTTTCATTTTTATTTTACTTCAGCGTATTTTTACTCGCCATAATCTACTAAATATCATTAGCATGCTGCGCCATATTCCAATATAATACACCTAGCTCTAACATGACAAACTCCACTAACATAATAAACCACATTCCAACGTATCACAACACGCACACACACACATACATACACACACACACACACACACACGCACCTCACCACTCGGCGACCACCACCAGGTTTGTGGTGGTGTGTGGTGATGGCGAGTACATCATATACACCGCCATGGCACTGCGTAACAAGAGCTTCGGACAGGCGCAAGAGTTCGTGTGGTCCCTCGACTCGTCGGTCTACGCAATCAGGGACTCTGGCAGCAGTGTGCAGATCTACAAGAACTTCAAGGAGCAAAAGTCCTTCAAGCCCGAGTTTGGAGTGGAAGGTTCTCCATCCTCACCAAGCCCACTTTCACCATCATCACCATCATCATCATCATCATCATCATCATCATCATCATCATCATCATCGTCATCATCGTCGTCATCATCATCATCATCATCATCATCATCATCATCGTCATCATCGTCGTCATCATCATCATCATCATCATCATCATCATCATCATCGTCATCATCGTCGTCATCATCATCATCATCATCGTCATCATCGTCGTCATCATCATCATCATCATCATCATCATCATCATCATCATCATCATCGTCATCGTCGTCATCATCATCATCATCATCATCATCGTCATCATCGTCATCATCATTATCATCATCATCGTCATCATCATCACCATCATCATCGTCATCATCATCATCATCGTCATCATCATCATCATCATCATCATTCTCATCATCGTCATAATTCTCATCATCACCATTCTCATCAGTATTTTATTATTAGTATTATTTATAGTATTATTATATTTCATATCGTTATTATTGTCATTATTATTATCACCATCATCACCATCACCACCACCACTTTCCTCCTTCTTCCACAGGCATCTTCGGAGGCTTGTTGTTGGGTGTGAGGTCGGTGGGTGGCTTGTCCTTGTACGATTGGGAGAGCACCGTGCTGGTGCGCAGAATCGAAATCATTCCTAAAAGTGTACGTGTGAATGTTGGTTTGGTTATGTGTGTGTGTCTGTGTTTTGTGTCTTTGAGTATTTCATTCAGGTTTGTATATGTTTTTATCTTCGCATATGTTTATGTTTGTGTGTATCTTTATTTCTGAATTCATTTTTGTATGTTTTTTTGGCTTTTAATTAATTACATTAAAACCATTTGAACACAAACAAACACACACACACACACACACACACACACACACACACACACACACACACACACACACACACACACACATCCAACCACCCAGGGCTTCAAGAGTCAAGCCATGGCAGTGACTAGTGACCTCGAGCACAAGTTCGACCTTGCTGTGCAGTTGTCGGACCTCAAAACTGCCTACCAATTGGCCAAGGAGGCCGAGGTTGGTTGGTGTTGTTGTTTTTGTTGTTGACTAATGTCACACATCACATACCAATCCGTTTTGAATATTCAAAACTATTTCGAATCAGTGGATAATTTTCTATTCAATGTGCGTCTATTAAAAACAATTAGATCTATCAACCTCTCTCGATTTATTAATTAATCAATCGATTGAAGCGTCGAATGCGCCTTCATCACTTCTCTCCATCCGCAGTCGGAGCAAAAGTGGAAGGTGTTGGCGGAGTTGGCGACATCCAAGTGTGAGTTCCAGCTGGCCCAGGAGTGCCTGCACCACGCCAAGGACTTTGGTGGCCTCTTGCTTCTCGCCACCTCTGCAGGCAACCGAGAAATGGTGGCGAAGCTGGGAGACGCGGCTCAGAAGGAGGAGCAACACAACGTGGCTTTTCTCTCCAACTTCGTACTCGGTAAGACTGAGCACTGTCTGGAACTGCTCATCAAGGCGGGTAGACTACCCGAGGCTGCCTTCTTCGCTAGGACCTACCTGCCCAACCAGATCTCCAGGTTCCTGTGTGGTCTTCTTAGCGCTCGAGCGGTTGTGATGGTGCTATTCATTTTTATTTCGCCGCTTGTTGCTAACGTTCGCAAAATAATGGCTCAAATTTTTGGCAACGCAAAGAATATGATTTTTATCATTATTTTAAATTAAAAACACACAATCCAAACTTTACAAATGTTATTTCCCATTCGTTTGCATCCTTGCACCCTTGCAACCACCATGGCCACCAGGGTGGTGGGTCTGTGGAAGGGGAGTCTGGTTCAGAAGAACCCCAAGGCGGCTCAATCGTTGGCGGACCCTACCGAATACGAGAACCTTTTCCCAGGCCTCACGGACTCCTTCAAGACGCAGCAGTTCTTGAAGAAGGAGAGGGAAACCATTGTGCCGGCCTCCCAGTTCCTCTCTCTGCCTGTGCGTGTGTCACGCCTCTTTATTCCGAGCCCTTCAGTTTTTTGCTTTGGCACTTGAAATTTTTTTTTTAATTTTCTTTTATTTTTTTTTATTCCTATTTTCTATTCAATTTTCTTTTTTTTTTGGTTTCATTTTTGGTTTTTACCATTACCCCCACTGCCACTCTCACCACCCCATCAGACGAACCTCGACAGAGACCTGGTGAGTGAAATTGCCGAAGCAGAGTCTTCCGGTGCTTTCACTTACGTTCCTGAGGTCATCACCAAGGAAACTGAAGCCGCTACTGAAAGCGCTACTGAAGCTGCTACTGAAGCTGCTACTGAAACTGCTACTGAAGCTTCTACTGAAGCTGCTATTGACGCTGCTACTGAGGAGCACGACAAGGTAGTAGCTGAGGTGTTGGACAGCCTTCGTGACACACACATCGGCAAGGAGTCTCATGCTTCACCTTCCACCACCACTACCTCTTCGTCACCACCGCTCGTGCCCGATACCTTAACGACCACCTCTCTTCCACCCGCCTCGGTCCCACCCCCCTCTACCAAGACTCCCCCTGTTGAGCAGCCTAGCCACCCTGTCTCCACCACACAGGCCGATGATGAATTGGAACTCGATCTTGACAACATCAAGATAGACGAAGACGTTGAGGTTTGTTCCATCCGATTCAGTGTAATCTAATCTTGTCTTACCTAATCCAATCTTGTCTTACCTAATCCAATCTTGTCTTACCTAATCCAATCTTTTCTTACCTGATATAATCTTGTCTTATCTAATCCAATGCAATCTAATCAAAATCATTTATTCAATCTATTCCAACTCAACCTTATCTTTTCAATTCTAATCTCATCCGAAAGTTCGTTTAAGGTTGATTGTTTTGTTTAAGGGAGTTTTTCTTGTATACTGGATGCTTCAGTTGCTTGTCTTGGCGCTTAACTTGGCGCTTAAGAAATTAGATTTATTATAATTATCAATTTTTTCATTCACTGTTTTCATCATTGTTTCGTATTACTTTCATAGATTATTTCCCACCTTAATTGATATCTCACCACCGTGCCAACACTTCACAGTTG
>OX387254.1:1185314-1192814 GCA_947562095.1 Branchellion lobata
AAAATCAAATTCTTCTACAACAAAAACAACAACACAACCATCAACAACTTCATCATCATCACCGCCACCACCAACATCACCAACATCAACAGCAACTCATAAGCCAGCAGCAGATTCCGCAGCTTAAGCAACAACCCAAGCAGATCCAACGTCTCAAACAGCCACAGCCACCCCTGGAGAAGAAGGAGTCAGAATATGCTCACATAGAAGAGGGGGATGTATGGGACGGTCGATATGTGTTTGCTAATGTTCTTGGTAAGGGTTCTTTCGGACAGGTGAGCAATTCCTTGGCTGAAAATTTGTTGTTGTTGTTGTTGTTTTATTTTTTATTTTTATGTTGTTGTTGTTTTATTTTTTATTTTCATGTTGTTGTTGTTTTATTTTTATTTTCATGTTATCGCTCGAAACTCTACGGGGTTAATGCCACTATAATAATATTCGTTTTTGTATTGTATTGTATTAATGGCTGTTGTTGTTTTATTTGTTTGTTTTTATGTTGTCGCTTTTATTGTTTCTGTTTTGTTACTGTTAATGTTAGTATTAATATTGTTTATCTAGATGCTGCTGTTGAGGATGTTATTATAATTATTCTGTTTTGTGGTCGATTTTGATGTTAATGGTGATGTGACTGAAAGTCTGGAGTATCTTTGTCATTGTATTGTACCTTATATCCCATTCTTGCCATAGTTGTTGGTATGTATTTTTGTTGTTTTTGACGCTATTATTGATGTTTTTGTTTATGGTGACATTACCACAACACACACACACAAACACACACACACACACACACACACACACACACACACACACACACACACAAACACACACACACATACAAACACACATACCTTGAAGGTGCTGAAAGCAAGGGACATGGTGATGAGTGAGGAGGTGGCCGTGAAGGTGATCAGGAACAAGAAGCCCTTTTTAAACCAGGCCAAGATCGAAATACACCTCCTCGAACTCATCAGAGCCAATGACCCCGAAAAGAAGAGTGGTGTTGGTAGGTGGTCAGTGGCAATGTGTCTGTGTGTGTGTGTGGGTGTGTTTGTGTGCGTGTGTGTGTGTGTGTGGCATTATGTTTGTGAATACGTTGGTATGTGAAGACGCATGTATGTATGTATGTCAACTTGTATGTACGTAGGAGGGTGACAACTCATGAGAATGAGTGGAGTAATAGTTCCAGTAAGGAGCAGCTAATAGATGTTCCTCGTTTTCTCCTTCCTTTCACAAAGCTGTTCAAGCACCACACCACCACCACTACCACACCACCATCATCACCATCATCCCACCACCATCACCACACCACAATCACGACACCACCACCACCACTATCACCACACCACAATCACGACACCACCACCACCACTATCACCACACCACCATCACGACACCACCACCACCACCACCACTATCACCACACCACAATCACGACATCACGACACCACCATCACCACCACCACAGTGCACATGTTCAGGTACTTCATGAGCTCTTGTGACTCTCCAGAGCAACTGAGTCACCTGTGTTTGGTGTTTGAGCTGTTGTCGTACAATCTGTACTACCTCATTCGCAACACCAATTTCAAGGGCGTCTCTCTCAACCTCACCCGCAAATTCGCCCACCAACTCTGCACCGCCCTGCAATTTCTTTCCTCCAAGAAGCTTTCCATCATCCACTGCGACCTCAAGCCCGAGAACATTCTCCTTGTCAACCCACGCAGGAGCCAGATCAAGATCGTCGACTTCGGCAGCTCTTGCAAGCGATCTCAACGGGTGAGTGTCAACTTTGACGGGCTTTTGGAAACTTTTCGTGTTTTGTGGAACTTTCCAGACCTTTTTAAATCCTCCACGTCTCCCATCTTCACTCAACAAAACAATCACCATAGCAACTCAAACCACCCCCCCTTCCAGCTCTACAGCTACATACAGAGCAGGTTCTACAGGTGTCCGGAGATTCTGCTGGGTCTCCCATACGACCTTTCCATCGACATGTGGAGTGTCGGTTGCATTCTGGTGGAAGTGTACGTCGGTGAACCCATCTTCCACGGCCTTGATGAGGTGTGCAACTTTCTAAGTTCTATAATGACTACGTGCGTTATGATAATGTCTTATTTTGATAAGATAATTTGTATAAAGGGCGTTGCTGATTATCAAATAGATTTTTTAATTAATCAATGGAATGTTACCAATAAATAAATAACTAAATTCTGTAATGGTTCTTGTGTCTTATCACATACATCATCTTGAGTTAGCTTTCAATGTTCTCATTTTTTTTCTTTGGCGCTTTATAAATAATATTTATTATTAATATTATCATACCGTCAGTATATTATCATCATTCTCATCCTCATCTTCATCTTTGCCATTATCATCATCATCATCATCATCATCATCATCATCATCATCATCATCATCATTATCATAATCATCATCATCATCATCATCATCATCGTCGTCATCGTCATCATTTCCAACATTACTCTCATCGCCACGATCGCCATTGGCAGGCTGACCAGTTGAACAAGATTATAGAGGTTCTTGGCTACCCGCCCGAGAAGATGGTCGAGAAGTGCAGTAAGTTCAAAAAGTTTTTCACCAGAGGTTGTCTCCCTTCTTCCCCCCAACACCCCTCCTTCCAACACCCCTCCTACCAACACCCCTCCTTCCAACACCCCTCCTTCCAACACTCCTCCTTCCAACACCCCTCTCTCAACAACTCTCTCTTTTCGAACTACACCATCCGAGACGCCCACAAGGTGCATGCCTTTGTTTTACGTTTTTTTTTTCAACTTTTTAAAGTTTTTTTTCTGTTTTTTTTTAAATATTTTTTTTCGTTCGTTTATTTTTATTTTCAATTACCTTTTCCAATTTTTTAATGTTTTTTTTATTTCAAAGAAGAAACATTAAGAAATTATTACTCCTTTGTGACGCGGAGCTTTGTCAAGCGCTTCAGTCGATCAATAATAATAATTTATAAAAAAAATAATGTTGATAATAATAATAATAATAATAATAATAATAATAATAATAATAATAATAATAATAATAATAATAATAATAATAATAATAATAATAATAATAATAATAATAATAATAATAATAATAATAATAATAATAATAATAATAACAACTCTTATTTTTAAAGCGCCAAGGCAAGCAAATGAGGCGTCTAGCGAGGTACATTGCCATACGCCATACCACACCACACCAAACCACACCACACCACACCACACCACACCACACTAAACCACACCACACCAAACCACATCACACCATACTAACCAAACCAAACTACATCACACCATACCAGACCGCATCACATTATATCACACCACACCAGACCACATCACATTATACCACACCACATCACACCACACAACACCACACCACACCACATCACACCACACAACACCACACCACACCACACCACACCACACCAACCACATCACTTCACAACACCACCCAGTACAAGGCGGCAGGCAGTAGGAAGTTGGAGGAGGTTCTGGGCAAGGGGGAGAGCCTAGAATACCACAACTTCCAGCACCTGGTCATGCGCATGCTCACCTACGACCCCCTCAAGCGACTAACTCCCTACCAAGCCTTGCGACACCCCTTCTTCGCCCCCTCCGTTACCTCCCTGGTCTCCCTTCCCCCCTCCATGCCCACTACCTCCACACACTCCCTCAGCAAGGCTCAGGCAAAAGCGCCCCCTCTCAAGTGCAAAAACGAATTTTTCTCCAACGCTCTTCTTTCGCCCAAGAAGACGCATACACAGGTGCCTGTGGTGTGCATTGGTGGTGTACATTGGTGGTGTACATTGGTGGTGTACATTGGTGGATGCTTGTGTTTCGTTGATGGTGGTAGTGGTGTGATGTGATGGTAGTGGTGGATGTGACGGTAGTGGTGGATGTGATGGTAGTGGTGGATGTGACGGTAGTGGTGGATGTGATGGTAGTGGTGGATGTGACGGTAGTGGTGGATGTGATGGTAGTGGTTATAATTTCACAGTAATAATTCATGATAATAATTTTATTGTTTTTTTTTCCTTATCGTAAATCATGATACCATTCGCCACTGCCGCTTTATACCCATAATAACCCCTCCACCAATCACAGCACGCCGTGTTGTCTCCGTTGGCGAAACAGAATTCGTCGTTCGTCTTCAGTCGGCAGCTGTCCACCAATAAGCTCTTCACCTAGAAACGCCTCGCAACCTTTTCCTTTCAAAATGGCGAATTAAACTTTTCAAATTCGACAAATTGTATAGAGCGCGAAGATTAAAGGAATTAACAAAGGAATGAATACTTCAAATTGAAATGTCAAATTTTCAATTTAAATTATTGATTTAAAATGTGGCTCTACAAAATCGATTCTACAGCATCTGATTCGTGTCGCCTCTCTGACACCTTGTTATTGCCTTATCACTTTTGGAGCTTTTTGATCAAACAAATTTCATCGATGACTCATTACGAAAACAATTATTGGTACCTTTCCAGTTCAATTCGTTATCTTCCCACCAACATCAGATATACAGCATCTACTATAGCCACCACAACCGCCGCAAACGACACAAACATCACCAGCCACACCCCCACCTCAAACAAACCATCCACCGCAGGAATAACAAACACAAATACCGCAAGCATCACCAACAACACAGCCACCTCAAACAAAACTTCCACCACCCAAGCGTCACTTGTGGCTATACTTACGTCGGGAAAGTTGCACCATTGATCTTTTGTAAGACTTTATAGTTGTTTGTTCCATTGTAAATTTGCACTTTGCGCCACTCATTCGTACGTTCGACCACTCCTCCATCCGATGCAGCTTCATTTCTTCAGTATTGTCACCAACCGAACCACCCCTCTTCTAACGCATTACTTCTCCTCCATATCACACCACAATGTTACAACGCCTCTATCTCACCCCGTGTTGCTTCACCTCCACCACAAACACACCCCCATCTTAAACCACCATCACCCTTCACACAACTTCATTTCACCACTCTCCACCACCACATCAAACCACCTCGCTTCTCCATGCTCTACTGCACATAATTTCACAGCAACATCGACGCTTCTTCACACCCAATGTCTACTACCAACACAATTCAATACAGTATGACTTCGAATATCATCAGGAGGCATTAATCCAAAAATATTTCAAGACTTCCACCATCACAACCATCACCATCACAACCACCCACCATCACAACCATCACCATCACAGCCATCACCCTCACAACCATCACCATCACAACCATCCACCATCACAACCACCCACCCTCACAACCATCACCATCACAACCATCCACCATCACAACCATCACCATGACAACCTCTACTATCAAAACCACCACAATCACCGACCATCACCATCTCTTCCACACGCACATAAGGGTTAGGGGCGGTCAGGCCCATGAGTAATAACACATTCTCAAAGTCACTCGTTCGAATTAAAGCTATTTCCTTTATACTCAAATCACGTTTACATTTAAGGCATAATTTGAATAATTGTACTTTTCCTATATTACACTTTATCGAGTTATCTTGAGTATGATTTGATGTTTTACTAGTTTATCTACTTCACTATGTTTCAATTTCTTTTTCTCATTCTTCCTTCTTTCCTCTCTTTCATCTTTCCTTTTTTCCTTCCCCCCTTTATACCTTCCTTCCTCCCTTCATACCTTCCTTCCTTCCTCCCTTCCTTTCTTCCTCCCTTCCTTCCTCCCTTGTACATAGGCGTGCTTGTGTGCGTGTCGTGTGTTTCTTCATGTCACGTCTGTTTCATCCAAACCCATTCTTTCGTTATTGCATCCAAGTTCATTCTTTCATTCATTTATTCATTCATTCATTTTCCACTCTTTCAATCATTCATTGTTATTGTTGTTATTGATCCTAATTAATTTTTTGTTGTTTTGTTATACTTTCTGTTCTACTTATTTTTCAAAATAATATCAATAATAATATTATTATTATTTTATTATTAGAATACTTTCGGTTTGGTATGTCTTCAAATCCTTGATTATGATTGGTCCTCTCTTTTACAAGGCACGCCCAACTCTTTTGCAGTTCTTCTCTTCAATGCCAGTTGGCCTCACTCATTTTCAATTATAAATATTCCTCCTTCACCATCTCTTTCCTCCTCCTTACTTTATTATTATTTCTTTTTCGCTTCTTTTCCTTCTCCCCTCTCCTTTTTCTTTTTTCCTTCCTCTTCCTCTTCCCCCTCCTCTTCCTTCTCCTCTGCCACATTGTATGCAAGGCAGGAGTCCTTGCTAGCTCTACACGACATGTTCTTGTGATGACGTCATGAAATGCCCTTGTTCCATCCAAGTCCCTCTCCAAGCCAAACCATCCTAGTATTCCGCTCTTTTGTGTCTCCTTCCTCACCAATTTGTTAACACATGTCGCAGTCAGTTCTCTCCTCCACCTGTCTGCTCACTCCAGCCCTCTTCCATCACTCTCTTCTTTCCTTCTTGACGCCACCTTCCAGCTTTTTTAACATCATTTTCTCTTTTTCATTTTTTCTGCATCATTTTCTCTACCACCACCATCATCATCATCATCATCATCATCATCATCATCATCATCATCATCATTTCCACCACCCTCATCATCATCATCGTCATCATCATCATCATCATCATCATCATCATCATCATCATCATTTCCACCACCCTCATCATCATCATCGTCATCATCATCATCATCATCATCATCATCATCATCATCATTTCCACCACCCTCATCATCATCATCATCATCATCATCATCATCATCATCATCATCATCATCATCATCATCATTTCCACCACCCTCATCATCATCATCATCATCATCATCATCATCATCATCATCATCACTGTTCTTGCTGCCTATAGTTATCGGCTCAGTATGTCTCGCCACCACCTTCAACCACTTCATACCTGTTCGCTCTTCGAGTGGCTGGTTTGACTGTTTGATCTTCAAAAGTTATTGTATCAAATTTCCTAATTGATATTTAAAAGTTAACTTAAACAATTTTAATTCCCACATCTAAAAGTTAACTTCCAAAGATTTTCATGTTTGATATTTAAAATCTTATTTTCAACACTCCCCCATCACTATTAAATTAATTTCATTGAACCTCTCATGTTTTGCATTCAAGAGTTACTCCACAAAACTTTTCAATTTGATTTCGTCTGGTTCAAGCATCATGTATCCTTTGTAACCGTGCAACGGGTTGTAACTACCACTGTCGCCGTCTTTGTTGTTGTTGTTGTTGTTGTTGTTGGCACAGTGTTGCTGGACTCGTTGCTTATTACGCTAATGTCGTTGTGTGGTGCGTTTCCATTGCTGAACTACTAACCGATCGACTATAGAACGTTCACTGTTTTCTGATTCGAATAAACCAACACTCTTCTCAGTTCATTCCTCCCTCGATTCCTCCCTAACAACAAAAACAACAACAACAACAACAACAACGCTATGCCTCCGATCAATTGTTGGTACATCTAATC
>OX387254.1:1197814-1207814 GCA_947562095.1 Branchellion lobata
ATCATATCTGTTTCAGCTTTGCATTATTTGATAATTCTGTATGTACGCTATTGTATTTGATACACAACGCAATACAACAAAACCAACAACATTGGTATATGTGCATACACAGCGTTGTTGCTTTATCACATTTGGTGGTTATCAAACAAATAGTGCAACGCTATATCAACAGGTCAAACTTATCATTAGAAGGTGTATGGCTGCTCCGACGAGCAAACAGGCCTACTTAACACCAAGGGACTTGTTGAATCAAAATAATTATTACCTCTTGCGCATAGACAGAAGCCTTACAAGTTAAATTTATTATTATTATTATTATTTTTATTATAAGTAGTATTATTTATGTTTTTTATTATTTTTATTATTTTTTATTTATTTATTTTATTTTATTTTTTCAAAATCCCACTGACAATTGCCTCTCTTTCCATCTTGGAATATCTTGTTACCGAAACATCGTCTGTTTTTGAATATTTCGGTAATATTTGAAAAATATTTAAAATAAAAATTTATTTTATTTAATTATATTATATTTTTTAAATAATTATTTACGAATATTTAATTTTTTTTCGGAATTTTATGCTCAAAATGAAGCTTAAAGAATAGTAATTCTTATTATTTATTCTTGAAGAATATTTATTCTTATTATTTATTCTTGAAGAATATTTATTCTTATTATTTATTCTTGAAGAATATTTATTCTTATTATTTATTCTTGAAGAATATTTATTCTTATTATTTATTCTTGAAGAATATTTATTCTTATTATTTATTCTTGAAGAATATTCACAAACGGTTTTATTTTGACTTCTTTCTTACAAAACGACCTTTTTTATTATAATTTGTGGCCGTTCATGCAGTCTTCAGTCATATTTGAACTCCCATGTATAAACAAAGTCCCGGCTTTTGATAATAAATCTTTCAGAACCTCTCTGAAAGATTAACCGCCAACATGAAGTAAGGTCGACCTAGGGTAGATCTGCCCATTAACCACTATGCCAGGCGTAGGTGCGCTATCGAATTACTTCGCAGAAAATTGAAAAAAAACTGATGTGCAAAATGTTTCATACAATGGAAAACAATACAAATACGAATATTTTTGTAGGGGCAGTAGACCCAGTAGAGTTTCGAGGCTACTCTTGCAATCATATTATATTAAAACCACGTCTATGAAGATATACCATGTTTAAGTTTTATTCCACTTATCTATGAACCATACTGGTTGTTGTAAACGATTCAATACTTCTACGCTTTATATTCACCAGTTTGTAAACCTGCAATGCAGACAAAATCCACTACCACCCTTCCCATCATCACCTCTTCCACTCCAACCACCACATTCCACTCCTCTCTTTTTCTCCCTGGTGCTCATCAGTATCTTGTTCTCCACCTCACGCCACACAGCTTCTTACAATCTTTCCAACCTTCCACTGAATTCCACCACATTCCATCAAATCCACTGTTCCTTTCAAAGCTCCCTGCAGCCCTCTATCACATTCCATCATAACCCACTAACCTCCTCCAAGGTCCAGCATTTTCCACCGCTCCAGCCATTCAAATAACCACCTTCAACACACCGCATTTTTTAATGTTTCAGCACCACTAACCATTCCACCCACAACCACCTAGAAATTTCACCACAGCTCACCACCCCCTATCACCATCATCGCTCTCATGCCCCTATCCCCACTCAAACCCTACCTCCATGTATTTTCTCCCCTCTTCTTCTCCATTCTTCCCACCCTTCCTTCTCTTTCTCTTAATCCCCCTCCTCTTTCCCTCCCTCCATCCCTTTACCCCTATCCCTTCCTCCATTCTTGCCACCACCTCTCAATTCTCCCCATCCCCTCCTCCCTCCACCAGACTCATCAACCGCCTCTTCGAACATGAAGGTCTGCCCAAACTGCCCTTCAAATCCAAGGTGAAGCACTGTGCAAACATACACGCTATTCACATATAGACAGATTGCCAAACAAAACAAATTGATAAATTGATAAACAAAAAGTAATTAAACAAACAAATATAGATATGAAACCGGAAAAATAAATAAATAAAACAAAGAAATAAATAAAACAAAGAAATAAACAAAACAAAGAAATAAACAAAACAAAGAAATAAATAAAACAAAGAAGTAAACAAAACAAAGAAATAAACAAAAATTTAGTAAAAAAAAACAGAACAAATAATTAAATATTCATAAAAAGATTTAAATGCTATAAAACAAAATATTTTATATAATTTTATAGTTAAAATAAATAAAAAAATAATAAATTTATAAATAATATTTATATTTATTATTATGACTATATTAACCTCAAATAGTGTTAAAACCACCAGAACATAATCTCTTTAAAAAGGGTTGCTTGAGCATTTCATGAAACATCAAATGAGCACCTCACTTAGCCTGTTTACTTTTATTAACTTTAAGACGCCACACCACCCGGCATCGCCTTGCGATTGATTGCTTCTCACTCCAGCAGTCTTTCGTCTGTGATTGCGTCTTATACAATACAAGGCAATGCAATACAATACAATACAATACAATGCAATACAATACAATACAATGCAATGCAATGCAATACAATACAATGCAATGCAATACGATGCAATACAATGCAATACAAATACAATGCAATACAAATAAAAATATTAATACAGTGGCATTAACCCCCTAGAGTTCCGAGGCCGGACACATACATCTTATAACGCGTTAAACTAATGTTTTATACAAAGGCTTGCATTTTGTTTTACATCACTTATCACAACACTATTTTATCACCAATTATAATACTGTTATGTCACCTGTTACTACCCACGTTACATCGCCTGTTACTCGCCTGTTACAACCCACGTTACATCGCCTGTTACTCGCCTTTTACAACCCACGTTACATCGCCTGTTACTCACCTCTTACAACACCCGTCACAGGCCAACTCCTCCTTCGTAGCAATCTCCAACATCGACACCTTTTGCATTGGTGGGTGCATCAAAGTCTTGCTCTGATGAACTCTAATCAGAACATTATGCCGCAGAGAATTCTAAACGCTGTTTTAGTCTTTCATCTGCGCCTGTAGCACAATGGTTAGCAAACCCGCTTTAAAAACGGGAGGCTCAAGGTTCGATTCCCTGCTAAGCACAGAATTACGTTGTAGAAAGTGGTAACTCAAGTAAAGAACAGACGCCGTCCTAGGGTGGCTCAGTCAAACTTTACAAACTGAATTCATTGAAAATAATAAAAATAATAATAATAATAAAATTATTATTATTTTAAGGCGATTCAAAGTTAATTTCAACCTCTCTCCAGTTCCTCACTTTCACTTAGAAACTGTACACACCTCAGAGTAGATAGAATTACCTAACCTAGGAAGTTGTAGCTAAATTATCTTTTTAATTAAGTACTTTTAGCTGATTAAATTAATTAAATTGAAATACTAATTAAAATAATAAAAGTAAATTTTATTTTTATTTTCAAATTTTTCAACCGTTTAACTATTAAATATTCATTCCATGCGCATGTTAATACTTCTTACACCAGCCTCTAAAAACTATGGCGTCTCAGACAACTGCATCTTCCAGTCCTCAGACCTCTATGAAGGTTCACTTTTAAAACAAAGAACTTTTAACCTTGAAAAACTTTCACTTCTTCTTCTTCTTTTTCTTCTTCTTCTTCTTCTTCTTCTTCTTCTTCTTCTTCTTCTTCTTCTTCATCATCTTCTTCTTCTTCTTCTTCTTCTTCTTCTTCTTCTTCTTCTTCTTCTTCTCCTTCTTCTTCTTCTTCTTCTTCTTCTTCTTCTTCTTCTTCTTCTTCTTCTTCTTCTTCTTCTTCTTCTTCTTCTTCTTCTTCTTCTTCTTCTTATTCTTCTTCTTCTTCTTCTTCTTCTTCTTCTTCTTTTTCTTCTTCTTCGCCTTCCCTCTCTTCCATGCATTTGGTTTTCCACACACACGGTTCCACTTGAATTCACATGAGCGATTACTGATACTTTCTTAGTAACACCTGAATATTCTGTTACATCACTGCTTTTATAATCATTTTCAAATCCACACCTGCATTCGCATACGATGTTTCATTCCCCCTTCCACCCACCCTTCAATGACATTGACTAACGTTTGAATTTGTTAACCTTTCTTCAAGTCTTCGTTGATTTCCCAAGGTCGCAAAAGTCAAATGTTGACTGTGCTTTACTGCCTCAACCAGCTTGGCAACATTGTGAGTCGTTGCCCTTGGCACTCCAATTGCTCGTCTACAACAACAACAACAACAACAACAACAACAACAACAACAACAACAACAACAACAACAACAACAACAACAACAACAACACTACTAACAATAAAAACAATAGTATTAACAAAAACACCACTACCACCAACAACAACCTCAACAACAACACCAACAACACTACCACCACCACCACCACCAACAACAACACCACCACCACCACCACCATCACCAACACCAACACCAACAACAACAACCCCAGCAACAACACCACCAACACCAACACCAACACCAACAACAACACCAACAACAACACAGGCCAACAGCAGAGGGTTCTTTCCAATCTACGAGAATGTTCCTCCTCCCAAACCTGACCTGGACTGAGGCCCAGGGACCTTCTGGAGCCCAGAGACTCACCGTGGTCGCTACTGATCGGAACCTACCATAATAAAGAAAGAAAAATCAAGTTAAAAAAATGAATTTTTAAATTTTTAAAACAAAGATTTGATTAAGGATAGAAGATTAAGTTAACTATTAGGTGATTAAAAATGAATCAATAATGAAAAAAATAATTTTTATTTTGAAAATAAATTATTTGAAAATAAAATTAATTTGTTGAAAATTAAAAATAAATTATTTAAAAATGAAAAATAAATTATTTAAGAATAAAAAACGAAAGAGTTGAACAAGAAAAAATGATTATTTGAGTATAAAAAATAATTTAGAGAAAAAAGCGATTTAAACAAAACTAAATAAACAAAATAATAATAGAAAAAATGAAAGAAGCATGAAATCATTTGAAAAATAAAAAAATAGAAAAAGAATTGAAAGAATAAGTTATAATTAACAAATAAATTAATTTAAAAGGTGAATAACTAATTAGTTTATAAATAGATTGATGAAAACATAAATTAATTAACAAAGAAAAGAAAAAAATATTTTAAAAATAAATTTGAAAAAATTTCAAAAATTTTTTTTAATAATTCAAAAACAATTTAAAAAATTAATTTTAATATAATTTTTATTATTAATTTAAAATAATTTAAAAATTATTAAAAAATTTTTTAAATAAGTTATTTTGTTGTATTAATTAATTAATCAGTGCCTACAATTCGTTTGTGAGCAACCACGCCTCGTATCAGAGAGCCAATTATTGGAGATAAGGTGGTCGTTTAATTTAGTTTTAATATGAGACTTATTATGAAAATTCAATTAACGGAAAAAGAAGTTTAATTGGATGGGAAGTTTGTTGGATATTGTTTAAATCATTTGTAAGCTTTGAAATTATTTAAAAATCCAATCTAAAATGCTTAAATTTAGCAAAATTTAAATCTATTTTGCTTATCGAATCTTCATTGAATTTAACTTGATAAGTTAATATATATGGGTCAGGGTTACTGGACACAGAGGCGTTGTTCTTGTCTTTGAAATTTTCAGCCAATAAGTATATGGGGACTGGTCGTTTAATGGCTGGGTGGGTGGGTGGGTGGGTAGGTGGGTGGGTGGGTGGGTGGGTGGTCTAGTGGCGTTAAAACTTTGGTGTTTTGGGATATCTTCAGAAACTCATTTCTGGGTGGCCTTTATTCGATGGGATCAGCATCCAAACGAGCTCTTGTAACTTTTATTTAATCTAATCTAATCTAATCTAACCTAATTTAATCTAATCTAATCTAATCTAATCTAATCTAATCTAATCTAATCTAATCTAATCTAATCTAATCTAATCTAATCTAATCTAATCTAATCTAATCTAATCTAATCTAATCTAATCTAATCTAATCTAATCTAATCTAATCTAATCTAATCTAATCTAATCTAATCTAATCTAATCTAATCTAATCTAATCTAATCTAATCTAATCTAATCTAATCTAATCTAATCTAATCTAATCTAATCTAATCTAATCTAATCATTTTTATAGCGCTGATTCCACAAGTATTTTTCATTTTTGAATATTTCTTGGCATATAATCATTTTTATAGTTATTATAAAAATAGAAATATAATATAACTTGAAATAAAAAAAATAATTTAATTTTAAATAAAAAAATTCTTTAATTTGAAATGTAAATTTTATTCAATTTAAAAAATCAATTTAGGTTTGAAATAAATTCCAATTTTAATTATTTTTAATAATCATTTCATAATCATCACATTTTTCATTGTTATTTTGTTATTTTTTATTTTTTCTTCGAAAATTCCTTCAGAATAGTTAGTACTGGCAGTTCAATAAAGGCAATTTGAGCGTTGGTGTGTGCTGATGCGGAAGAAAAGTCTCAGTGGAAGCATGAGTTTTTTAATGAAACTCAAATGTCATTTTCTAAAAGTTTCAGCCACTCTCGAGTTCATCTTGAGTCAATGCAACTTGAATAATCGCAGGAAAGTTTGATGTTTGAAAGTTCACATGGCTTCAAAATTCAAAAACACCCACAAATTCCCTCTGAAATACTCACTTTCTCAAACTTTTGCACAACAATTTTCACAAAATTCAAAGCGAGTTCCTAACACATTTCAAACAAATCTCAAAAACTCCCAAACAAACCCAAACTTTCGAAGAAAGCCAGACAAACATTCAAACAAAGCCAGCCAAATTTTTAAACAAATCCAGACAAACTTTTAAACAAATCCAGAAAAACTTCTAAACAAACTCACGCAAACTTCCAACCAAACTCACGCAAACTTCCAAACAAACTCACGCAAACTTCCAAACAAACTCAGGCAAACTTCCAACCAAACTCAGGCAAACATTCAAACAAACTCAGGCAAACATTCAAGGCGAGGGATCAACTTCCAGCTCAATCTTACCATCATCCTCCCTTTTATCCAACCACCGGTCTACTTGAAACAAGTACTCACTTTTGTTTTTTTCCTCCTTCTTTCCATCCATTCCTTCTTTTCTTTCATTCTTTCCACTCCTTCTCCCATCCCTTTCTTCAATCACCTCAAGCTTCACATGACCCAAATACCAACCTGACCCAATTTTCGTTCCATCGTGACCAATCACCATTTTGCAAACTCTTCCCACATCCACTGTGTGACACAGGAACAGGTCGAGAGCTCCCTTCTCGAATAGATTCTTGTTCTTCTTGTTCTTGTTGTCTTCGAAGGTTTCATGGTAGTTGGCGTTAAGCTCCTTGGTCAATGGAACGCGTCCAGTCTTCCCTGAGCTTCCAAGGAACTCCACATAAACCTTGGAGTCAGTACCCCCTCTGAACTTGTCGCCTGTCTTCACTGATATCACGTAATCGCACGTAGTGGCGTTACCGGGTTTGTATTTTTCATCTTCCTCCTCTTCCTCCTCCTCCTTATCCCCTCTTTTAACATTTTTTTCACCACCTTCTTTGCTTCTTCTTTTACTGCTTCTCTTACCACTACCATCATCTGTTTTGTCACTGGTCGTTCCACCACCACCTCCACCACCACCACCACCACCACCACCACCACCACCACCACCACCACCACCACCACTACCACCACCACCGCCACCATACTCCTCTCTTCTCTTATCCTCTTTGGATTTCTTCTTCTTCTTCTCCAACAGCATTTTGGGGTCAATCCTTTCTCTGACATTGCTCGGTCTAAGGTCTCTTTCCACCTTTCCATCCCCCTCGCCCCTGTCGAACCACTTCTCCACCACAAACTCATACACCTTCTCCAGTGACGTCACCTCCAGTCGATCCACCCACCATCCCGATGCCATGTTCCTGTCGTTGTGACCGAGTCTCACTCGACTTATCTGTCGTTTGAAAGAACGAATGAACGTACAACTTGGTATGGCGCACAGTTTTCAAACTAGGTTGCCTCAGAAGCAAAATATAATCTGATCTAATCTAATCTGATCTGATCTAATCTGATCTAATCCAATCTGATCTAATCCAATCTGATCTAATCTAATCTGATCTAATTTGATCTAATCTAATTTGATCTAATCTAATCTAATCTAATCTAATCTAATCTAATCTAATCTAATCTAATCTGAGCTAATATAATCTGAGCTAATATAATCTGAGCTAATCTAATCTGATCTAATCTAATCTGATCTTATCAAATCTGAGCTAATATAATCTGATCTTATCCAATCAATGCATGCATAAAGCTCAGGGCTCACGTGTTCGATGTAGGGTGCCTTGACTTCGAAGACGTCGTTGCTGCCACGTTCGAAGGTTGACTTTCGAGTCCTCTTCAGCTCTATCCTGTCGCTTATGACGCTGCTGTCTCCGAAGAACTGTATGAAGACGTCTGCATCAGTGCCTGCCGCCATTCTGTCGCCTGTCTTGATGGCCACTGTGTACTTGACTGCCGTGGAAAGGGAGAGGTGTGTGGGAGTGAGGTTGTGGGTGTGGGATTGTGGGGGTGAGTTTGTGGGTGTGGGATTGTGGGGGTGAGGTTGTGGGTGTGGGATTGTGGGGGTAGAAGAGTGTGGGGGTGAGGTTGTGGGTGTGGGATTGTGGGGGTAGGAGTGTGTGGGGGTGGGGTTGTGGAAGTAAAAGTGTGTGGGTGTGGAGTTGGGGGGATAGAATTGTGTGGAGTGGGGTTGTGGGGTAGGGTTGTGGTAGTAGAAGTGTGTGGCGGTGTGGTTTTGGAGCCTTGAATGTGAGGTTTTTAGTTTTGAGTGGTAAATAAAGTTCATAAGCTTCACACGCACAAGTGTCAAACGTTTGGATTGGGTTCAATTACTTGTTTTTGGAATTTTTGCCCCTGTTTCTTTGTCCTTTTTGTTGTCCTTCTTACTGTCCTTGTTCTTCTTGTCGTCTGTCCGCTTGCCCCTACCCTCTCTACCCTCATCGTCGTCATCATCATCATACTCATCACCATCAACGTCTTCGTCGTCATCATCATAATCGTTACGAAGATCTTCATCATCGTCATCATTACTATCACCACCATCACCACTCTGTTCAGCTTCCTTACGAGTGAATGTTCGACTCCTGGAAAACTTTTTAACACCGCGTCTCCTCTTGTAGGCGTCGGCTTCGTAATAATAAAAATAATAAATAATGAAAAATAATAATAATTATTATTATTATTTATTTTTTAAAATTTGTTTATTTATTATTATTATTATTATTATTATTATTATTATTATTATTATTATTATTATTATTATTATTATTATTATTATTATTATTATTATTATTATTATTATTATTATTATTATTATTATTATTATTATTATTATTATTATTATTATTATTACTATTATTATTATTATTATTATTATTATTATTATTATTATTATTATTATTATTATTATTATTATTATTATTATTATTATTATTATTATTATTATTATTATTATTATTATTATTATTATTATTATTATTATTATTATTATTATTATTATTATTATTATTATTATTATTATTATTATTATTATTATTATTATTATTATTATTATTATTATTATTATTATTATTATTATTATTATTATTATTATTATTATTATTATTATTATTATTATTATTATTATTATTATTATTATTATTATTATTATTATTATTATTATTATTATCATTATTATTATTATCATTATTATTATTATTATTATTATTATTATTATTATTATTATTATTATTATTATTATTATTATTATTATTATTATTATATAAAAGTTAATTGAATTTTCAAATAACGAAAAGATATCTTGTGTAACATCAAGCAGTTGAATCTATTTTTATAATGAGGGCAAAATAATAAGCTAACGAACATATGTGAATAAACATACACAACCACGGAGAAACACGAGCACATGAAAAAAGTACAGAAAAAAAAAACAATTACAGAA
>OX387254.1:1212814-1237814 GCA_947562095.1 Branchellion lobata
TACGGACCAATCTGTTACCTGCACTATGAAAACTTATAACAATCGTCATTGTATGGGTCTCATAATGCTCAAACAATAACAATAACAACAATAAAAAAAATAAATAATTATAGTAAAAAGTAATAATATTATTAATGCTAATATTAATAATAACAATATTGGTAATAAAAACAATATTATTATTATTATCATTATTATTTTTTTTTTTTTTAAATTATTATTTTTTTTTTTTTAATTATTATTATTATTATTATTATTATTATTATTATTATTATTATTATTATTATTATTATTATTATTATTATTATTATTATTATTATTATTATTATTATTTATATTATTTATATTATTTTATTGTTATATATGTTCTTTTTATTATTATTAATATAAATAATAAAAGTGAAAAGTAAAAATGATTATAAAGAAAAAAAACAAAAATAAAAATCTAAAAATAAATGGTTTATAATGAATACCACGCGTACCAGCCGATGGCTTCGGAGTAGTTGGACTGTAGCATGTTGATCCTGCCCAGCCTGCCTTGCACATCTCTGCTGCAGGTTGCACGTGTTGTCAGCGTTGTCTCTTGGTTGTTTCAAGCTCATATTGTTCATATTTCTATTGTTTAATACTGTTTAAAGTTTCTTGTCGGTATTGAGTTGAGAAACACGCGTGTATATATAGTATTTACCAGTAATATGTTGAAAGCTAAGCATTGACTTTTCACGAATAGCAAACAACATTACTCAATTCTAAATTTTTGAGATTCATAAATTTGATTCTATAGACACTTTTTGACCTTTTGCAAAAGGCACTTGACAGCTCTTATGACATTCAGTTATAATTATCAGTGACTGTTGATTTTATTATTTTTTTCCATATTGATTGTTCACCATGTTTTGTGCCATTTCCAGCGTTTGTCTAGATTTGCTTCAATGAGGACTAAAAAAAACTAAGTTACTAGCTATCAACAAGTAAGTAAGGCTGGTTCGAGACCAACTTTTGGTCACATTTGACCAGGTAGTTCTTGGCCTCATCAAGTTGCCCGAGTGCCAGATGCGACTCGGCAGTAAGGAACATAAGTCGTTTGTTCTGCTTGTGGGTGTGAAGCATGTTTCTGCACGCACACAAACTTTCCTCGTAACGACCCTCTTGCAACACTGTAGGGAGATCTTAGGTGTTGTTGTCTTGAAGGGTATTCCAAGATATACAATCTCTTCATTAGATTACATTAGTTGCTTTCTTGGGTGTCATTGAAGAATATGCGACACCCTACATATGGTGAAGCCCGATCAGTTTTGATAGGCAGATCAACAGTCGTAACATTTCAATGTGTGGAACACCCTTCAAACATCACCCCCCCTCCTCCCTTTCAACTCACTCTCTTCAACACTTGCAAACTCGGTGTCAAGGTCACGGTAGAGTGAAGAGGAGGACGAAGATGCAGATGAGAGGGTAGATTTCTTATTGAGAGGTTTCTGCTGCTGCCAGAATCCTGACCGCTGGTTGAGGAAGTTGAGCGCCTTGATGGTGGTGCTTCTGATGGCTGTGCTGTTACCTCCTGTGCCGGCTTGGCGTTTGTCTGCGGTGGGTGTGGTGAACCTTCATGAAAGATTACTAGTGGCTTTTTTTTAGTTAATACGTCTTCGAAATTTTTTGATTTTTCATGTTTTAAAAACCTTTTTCTGGTTTTTTTCTAAATTTTTCCAACATAACTCAGCATTCTTCTACGGTTGAAAACAACAAAACTATTCCAGGGCAGCCACGGCAACCAACCTGTTTCCTTGAGAAGGTCTTCCAGGAAGGCTCTGTCTTTGGACAGCTCCCCAAGAAGCTGTCTGCTCTGCTTCGCATCCACTTTTGACCTACTTTTGAGTTCCTCAACAGGTGTCGCCGTTTGTTGCCTCAACAGCGTCATTTGATCGCTTGTGGTGGTCACTGCTGATGTTTTCTGAAGAGGGGGGAAAGGAGAAGAGAATAAGTTGGAAGTCCTGGAGCATGATTTTAAAATATCATTTAATTCTATACAAATGATTAGATTAGATTAAGCTAGGTTAGAGTAGAGTAGATTGTGTCAGATTATAAAGATTAGATTAGGTAAACTTTTATTTGATTAGATTAGATTATGTTAAGTTATCTTGAAGAATATTGGATTATGTTAGGTTTTATTAGATAAAGTTAAAGCATCGAGTCATTAGCTTGAATCAGGAGTGTTAGATCGGATTAGATCTGTTAGATTAGAATGGACCAATTTGAAATAGAGCGAATCAAATCGCTCATTCCATTGCATTCCACACTGTGAGCTCAAAAGGGGATGAAGTTGACAACAGAGTGTCATTGCATGCATTCATGAAGTCACGTGGGTGTATTGGTAATAACAGCTTTCTCGGTGGCATGCATGAAAAAGCAAATGAAAAGACATCCAGGCATTCATTAACAAAATAAAAAATTATTAATTAATGAATTAATTAATGAATTAATGTTATAATTGAAGGATGGATGAATGAATAAATAAATAATAGTAAAAGATGGATGAATAAATGAGGGGAGCTGCGAACAAATGGTTCGAAGGAGTTTCATACAGGCTTAGTGGACTCCTGGTGAGTCTTGGTGCTTGAGAAGCCACAAGTGAACACAAAGATGAAGCGATCTTTGTCATGCGAGAACCTTCAAGCTCCCTCATGCATTTCTCATGCATCCCTCATGCATTTCTCATGCATTTTTCATGCATTTCTCATGCATTCTTCATGCAATTCTCATGCATTCTTCATGCAATTCTCATGCATTTCTTATGCACCCCTGTGACAAAGCTTGGTTCTGTCCTGTAAGGGTAGTGACGAACCACCGCATGCTTGGAAACTTATTCACTGGCTGTGTGGCTTCTTGAGTCGTGTCGTTTGCCTCTTCCTCCACGTCGTCGTTGTCACCTTCTCGTCTGCCCACTTCTGCTTGCTTGCCGTCAGCTGCTTCTTCAGCTGCTTGCTTTCTGTCTTCATTCTTCGCGGTTGTTTTATCGTCTTTTTGGAGGTCATTCTCTTTCTCATCCGCTCCCTTTTCTCCTTCCACAGCCGTTTTCACCAGAGGTTTGCCTTTGTTTTCGCTGTTTTTGTTTTCCTCACTCCTCTTGTACACCTTCTTAGGCGGAATCACAGAAAGCTTCAACATTTTCTGACCGCCATGAGGGCCAGGTTTGGTTCCGAAGAAAGCGGTTGTTGTAGTTTATGAATTATTATTTGGAATTTTTTTAAAATCCTAATTTGTATTTTTCACTAACTTTACTTTGAACCAACTGATCCATTCACTGATTCATTCACTCATTTATTTATTCACTCATTCATACATCTATTCACTCATTTTTTATTCATTCATTCATACATTCATTCACTAATTTTTTATTCATTCACTAATTTTTTATTCATTCACTGATTCATTCATTCACTTGAATCATTCATTTACTCATTCATTCACTCATTCATTTACTCATTCATTCACTCATGCATTCACTCATTCATTCACTCATTCATTCACTCATTCATTTACTCAATAATTCACTCATTCTTTTACTCATTCATTCACTTATTCATCAATTTCTTTTTTTATTTTATTCACTCACTTACTCTCACTCACTCACTCACTCACTCACCCATCCATTCACTAATTCACACAGTTGTGCACCTGATACAGAATGTCTTCAGAGCCGTGACTTTGCTTTGCTGTCACTGAAAGCTTTATTCCTGCCTTCTCTGTCGTTTGAAAATGAATCATAGAAATAAAGATGTATTATTTCATTTTAAATCCAATTAAACAAAATAGTTATTACATTAAACTTAGTTATTTATGCAAATTTATCGAAAGTCTTTTATTGTTATTTCTTTATTCATAAAGTAAAAGAAAAAACAATTGAAACGCAAGCTCACGCGTGAAAGGCGCTTTTATAAAACCTAACCCAGCCATTTGTAACGCGCCCTTCAGCACTATGTTTAAAAGCGCTCTCATGAAAACGGTTTTACTCGCTGTGGGCGACTAGAGGACTGGACACTCTATGAAGGCGTTTATACTTTAATTGAGTTGCCGCTTCTAGAGCTCAAACCTGGGCTCACCCGATCACACTTTGCAGCGTTACAGGCCAATCATTGCGCCGCAGGCGCAGAGGTTTCCAACAAAAAACCCTAATGTTACGATTAGTGTAAAATTGGTGTAAGATTGATGTGAAATTGATCATAGACAATGGAAACAGACTGATAAAACCTCAAAAGTTCAGAACATGAAGAAACTTGAGTATATTCAAGTGAATCGTGAAAGATATTAGGCAGTTTACAATCATATCAAATAACTATTGAAAAATGTTTCATGTCACAGAAAATTCTACAAAGAAAAAAAGTAAAAAAGGCAGAAAATTATTATAATGGATTATAATAGATTTTATTAAATTAAATTTAATTAAATCTGATTAGATTAGATTTAATAAGATTATATTTGAGTAGAGAAGATTATATCTGAGTAGAGAAGAATAGATCTGAGTAGAGAGGAATAGATCTGAGTAGAGAAGAATAGATCTGAGTAGAGAAGAATAGATCTGAGTAGAATAGAGAACATTACAAGAACATTTTTCACCTCCTATGGAGTTATCGATGGCTTCTCTGGCCCTCAAGACTCCCTCCTTGAAGGCTGTCATCTCGGGCCTCAGTCGGTGTCCCCTGTGGTAGAAGATCAGAGCGTACTCGAACTGCATCAGTCGATGCAACGAGTCTGCTTTAACCAAGAGACTCTGAAGATGGGGTGGAAGGTGGTGGAAAGTGGTGGATCGTGGTGGAAGGTGGTGGATCGTGGTGGAAAGTGGTGGAAGGTTGTGGAAGGTGGTGGAAAGTGGTGGAAAATGGTGGAGAATGACGGAGGATGGTGGAAGGTGGTGGAAAGTGGTGGAAGGTGGTGGAAAGTGGTGGAGGATGACGGAGGATGGTGGATCGTGGTGGAGATCGGTGAAGTGTGGCAGGTGTTTGTGAAAAATTAAAGAAGTTTTTTTTCGAAAACTTAAAATTTTCATTTAATTTTTCGCTGGTATTCAAAAAATTATCTTTTTATTCACAATCGGATGATTTGTTGGATTTGTTTTGATAATAACTATGAGTTAATTACAAATCAATTTTCAGCGGCATGTCCTGTGACGCACCTTGACGTACTGGGGATCGGTGGCTTGGATGTCATTGACGTCATCAAGCGCCTTCTCCGCCTGATTCAGCATCAAGTAACACTTTCCTCTTGCTGTCAAACAGTCCTTGTCTCCCGGCTTCACCTCCAACGCCTAGATTTGCATTACAAGAGAGTTGATTTGTTGGTACGTAAGGGAGTTAAACTATAATACGCGGGTTCGGACCTCTTTGAGTAAATATCATTCAAATAAGCCTCAGTTTTTCCTTGACGCTTTGAAAATTGTATTTATAGCTTCACTATTAATAATAATAATAATAATAATAATAATAATAATATTAATAATAATAATAATAATAATAATAATAATAATAATAATAATAATAATAATAATAATAATAATAATAATAATAATAATAATAATAATAATGATAATAATAATAATAATAATAATAATAATAATAATAATAATAATAATAATAATAATAATAATAATAATAATAATAATAATAATAATAATAATAATAATAATAATAATAATAATAATAATAATATTTTAATTTTTGTAGTGTAATATAATAAGTATATAATATTATAATATTTTTGTTTATAAAAGATTAGAATAGACAATGCTACTATGATGAGACGAGAGAAGATTAGGCTTAGATTCTAATCTGATCAAATCATTTATATAGCGCTGATTAAATACTATTCAAAAGCGCCCTGCTACGAACTGTTTAAACAACAATGTTTTAAGGGTTGTACGAAATGAAATAAGAGAAGTAATAGAGGTGAGATTAGACGAAAGAGAGTTCCATAGAAGGAGCCACAGTAGGAAAGTGCAGATTTAGCATAAGTACTATTGGAAGGTATCCTAAAATAATGAGAATAAGTAGAAGATCTCAGTCCCTTACGAAGAGACAACTTAAAAAGGTCAGCTAAGTAGTTGGGTGAGTGATTATTTTTTCATTTTAAACATGACAGTGCAGATTTTGAAAACTGATCCGGATTGATAGAATAAAATTGATTTATATAAAAATTTTAACTCTTGAACAGGGTGCAATCGCCTTTACGAAATTATTTTAATTAAATTGGGTTATTGAATCAACTCCATGAAGTGTTGAAGCACCTTCGAGTAACTGCAGACTGCCTTTTTGAACTCTCCGATGGCCTGGTACGTGTTCGCCTCGGAGTGCAGAAGTTCAAAGTTGCTTGCGTTTTGCTTCTTGTCAGGCTCAGCCCTCTTCGACACCCGCTTGTCTTCAGAGCCTGCATTGTCTACAGGCGCTCTTTTCGTCATCGTTCAGGCGTGCTTTAAAGCACTTTTGAATGTTTTGATCAGCGCTATAAAAATGTATTGATTAGCTTAGACTAAACAAATAACGTCAAAATTTTTGTGAAAAGCTGTTATTTTCGAATAGGCTCAGATTGAAAATTAGGTTTTTTTTGGGAAAAATTGCTTATAGTGGTATCGATGTTGCGAAAATTATTTGGTTACTGTATAAAAATTTAAACGAAATAAATAAGAAATCTTTTTTTATTGAATACTTATCGAAAATTCTTTTATTTCTAAAGAATTCTTGGAGGCTGTCATAGCCATTTTATCTCACATTGAGCACACTGACTCTGATTTATGAGTACTCCAACGGCGTCCGTGGTAACAAAATAAACAATTACCTTGGTAACAAGTTACCTGGATCCTAATTTATTTTGAATAATGTATAAGTTTGAAAGCAAAGACAAAAAAGTTTTTTCAAACAGTAATAAAATAATTTTATTTGAGTAAGTTTTAGCAAATTTATGATGATGTATCAATTAATGAGTCAATTGAGATTATTGAATAACAATTATGTCCCCTTTTTGCACCATATGCAAATAATCCTTGTACTTTATCTTCTTGGGAATTATATCTGTAAAAAGATTTTAGTCATGAAAAAGATTTTGGTAGAATCTAAATAAAACTTTAAAAATAAAATTTTAAATTTTAAATTTCAAAAATATTCCGAATTTATCATTGAAAAAGTCAATACCGTGTAGGAACTTGAGTTTGTCTTCGTCGTTAACGATGTCAGCCAGGTGCTTGTAGTCAAGCAGCTCCGCGTTGTCACTCCTCTGGTATGCCTGGTGGGCCAGCCATTCTACAAACAATTCCTGTTCCGAAAGTAAAATTCGTATACTCATTTTTGTAAATTTATAGCTCAAATACAATTTTTAAGTGAGAATAAAACTAGTTATAATAATTTAAACATTTAAAGCGCCAAGACAAACAAATGAGGTTTATGAGTCTGAAGCTATTTAAATTATTAAAATATTAAACACTGAAAAAACGAACTGTAGCTTTGACGATAAGATGAAGGGAGTCATTTCCAATGCTGTTTACTTCAGGAGAACTTTTCATGATCGTTCGTATGCGAGATGCGGGAAGACTGCAAGCTCCGTTGTTTTCTTTGCTAGGTACTCCGTTCATTTTGGAAATAATGTGTAAAAAAACTTCAAATGTTTATGAATTTACTTGGAAATCCGTTTTTGCACTACACTAATGCATAAGCGATAATGAATTCTTAAGATTTATAAAATTTACTTTTAATCCATCGATGCGCAACTGTTCAAAAATAAATTGAAGATAAACTATTTTTATTCGAAAATTCAACGTACTATGAAAAAGTTGATAAAAATGTTTTTATTAAAATTGAAACGTAGAATAAGTTGTTAAACGTTGTAAATTGACCATTACCAAAACTAATCAAATCAAAATCTATCTTGTGAAGTTTCTCAACCACACTAAATTTCTATAAATTACAATAACACTAGATTAAAATGGTATCAAACGTTACAAAGAGAATATGAGATGTTTGATGGAGATGATTGAAATTGGAGGAAAAACTGGTGTAACTAGGATTGCAGCATCACAAGGAACATTGACTAATCATTTTTTCTGACTAAAATTTTCAAAATCTTCTTTTTTTTTCACCAATATCACTCGACCGAACTAATTTTTGGGTAGCCAGATTTCGTAGAAAAGGGATCTGAAAAAATAATAGTTTAAAAGCAGTTTGTGATAATAAAAATAAATTTAAAAATAATACTGATATGATTGTTCTTAGTATCTAAAAATGATGATTATTATCATTATTATTATTATCATTATTATTATTATTATTATTATTATTATTATTATTATTATTATTATTATTATTATTTTAAAATGCTGATGAAATGTTGGTATTTTTATAATTTTATAAAGCGAAGAGATGCCGAGGCGAAGGGAAAGAAGAGTTATGAAGGAGTACTGCAGGGCACTGACACTTCGTGGAAGGAGGGGATGAAAGCAGGGTGCTTGAGGTACTGCAGTCTGCTGTCCAGCTTGGCCAGCAGAGCGTCAAACATCTTCAGGCTCTCTTTCGCCAACTGAGCCGTCGACTGGGAGGAAAAATGAGTGGTTAGAAATTGAAAGTTTGAACGAGTCAAAATGAAAAAAAAATCAAAATGAAAGAAAATAATTCCAAATTGGAGAAGCAATTCAAAAAAATAAATAAATGAGAAAAAATGAAAAAGTGTAGAGTGAGAGTTGGCAGGGAAAGCAGGCGAGTCATCCATGTACTCCTTCACCTCCTTTTACCCTCTTCCATCTCCCACCTTCCCCCCCTCCCCCACCCCTCTATTACCTCTTTCATCCCTTTTCGTCTATCTTCCCCCTACCTCATTTCCCTCCTATCCCACCCTCTCCACTCACCTCTTATTTCCTCTACCCCATCTACCCCCCTCTCCTCCTCCCTTCTTACGTGACACAGGAATCTGGAATGTTCCATGGTACCGAGAACTTGCAAAGACAGACGAATCGACTCCTCCAGGAACTCCCACTCACTCGCTGTCATCGACAGAATAATAGCTTTGTTATTTTTTCATTATCATTAAGTTTATATTACTGTTGTTGTTGTTGTTTGTTGTGATATAAGGAATCCTCATCATCATCATCATCATCATCATCATCATCATCATCCTCATCATCATCATCATCATCATCATCATCATCATCATCATCATCATCATCATCATCATCATCATCATCATCATCATCATCATCATCATCATCATCATCATCATCATCATCATCATCATCATCATATCAATCTGTTCACTTTAAAAAATGTCATAAAAAATTCAATTAAAGGAATGCATACAAAAAAGTTATATTTTGTAATCCAGCCAATTTATATAGCGTTGAATCTGAAGAAGGCCAAAGTTTGACGGAAACTCACACAGGGGTTCTTTGGTGACGGGGACCGCAGTGATGTCATACAGCACGTAGTCAAAGGTCTTGCCTGCCTTCACACACGTACGCATGTACTCCAGCGCATCCCCTATGATGATCTGTGTGGTGGTTGTCGTTTGTGTGATGGTTGTTGTTGTTTGTGCGGTCGTTGTTGGTGCGGTTTGGTTGTATGGTGTGGTGGTTAGTGCTGGATGGTTTTGTAGTGATGGTGAAAAGGCTTTGGAGGAAGAATAAAATTCCACCGCATTGCATCACAATGCATTGCATTGCATTGCATCACAATGCATTGCATTGCATTGAAACAACATACAAAAAACACAAACAAAGTGGACAGTTGCGAAACAGCACCTCATAGTTGGTGCTCTTGTAGCGGTTGAGGACTCCCTTGTGCACGCCGGGCAGCAGTTCCTTGCAGGCTCTGATCACCTCTTCGTCAATGTGCGGCCAGTCAAAGAAGACTGCTTTCAAAGCCTACCCACAGTACAATACAATACAATATAGTACAATACAGTACAATACACTGAAGTACAATGAATGACAATACTGTAGTAAACGACACAATGCAATACAACACGCTGATGTATAACAAAATAAAAGACGGTATTCAACAACGCAGTATAAAAAGTTGATTATTCATTTAATTATTTTTAATTTTTAGCGCCAAACAAGCAAATGAGGCGAATACAAAAGAATACACTATAAAAAAATACAATACAATACGGTAAAGTATAATTCAATACAATACAATACAATAAAGTAAAATACACTACAATACAGTAAAATACAATATAATACAACACAATACAGTGAAATACAGTACAATACAATACAATACAATATAATACAACACAAAACAGTCCAATACAGTAAAATACAATACAGCACAATACAATACAATAAAATACAATACAGTACAATACAGTACAAAATCCCTCTATCCTCAGAGCTCCAGGCACGAGGCAAAGGATATGTCGACGAGGACCACCATTTGAGGATCCTCTTGGACTATCTCGTGCAACAACCCTCCATCTCCTCCGCCCAGGATTAAACAGCTCTTGCCCTGGAGGTTTGACGGCGGGAGAAAGCCTTAGAAGGTTATGGAAGGTTCTATATAATTCAATATAAACATTTTTAAATATTTACAATGAATATTTTTTAAAATTTATAATGATTATTCTTTAAAAATTTTTATGAAAGTATGCTCTGTACTATTTCCGGTGTTAGTCTGGATTTGCTTCGATGAAAATTATTTTTTTGATTCATAGAATGTTTTATGGAAGCTTTCGAAGCCTTGGTAGTTGGTGCCATCCTGAACTAGCTATTTGTGCTGATACTGAATTATATAACAGTACAAGGGCCTTGGAGCTCCGATGCATGAACACTAACGATTGTATGCGATTTTATGTGGTTGTATGCGGTTGTATGTGGTTGTATGTGGTTGTATGTGGTTGTATGTGGTTGTATGCGGTTTCGTGTGAGTTTGTACCCACTTTGTAGCTGATTTTGCCCTTCTGCATGAGAGTGTGGGAGTAGAGCAGGTCTCCCTCGCCCATGTCTGTGTGGCGAACAGATGTCCAAACAAACATTCAAACACAACCACCCACACAAAAAAACACAAACAAACACACTCACTGATGTCACCGTCGAGGACGAGAACGTTTCCGAGTGACTGAGAACGCAGCACCTGCACCCGTTGGAAGGGGGACTGGACATCTTTCAACACCTCCACAAAGTCGTACTCTGCCATGCGACCGTCCACCGTGGGATAGTATGTGTCAACCTCATCACCCCGTCGGACTGCTGGGAAGCTGGCGTGGAATGGGTGGAAAGGAGAAGGAGGAAGAAGAAAAGGGGGAAAAGGAAGAAGAGAAAAAGAAAGAAAGAGTAGAAAAGGAAGAGAAAAAGGAAGAAGGTGAAAGGAAGGGGAGAGAAGAGAGAGGAGGATGGTGGTAAGAAGAATAAAGGGAAGGTGCCAGGGTGGGTGAAAAGAGAAGGAAGAAAAGAAGAAAAAAAAAAAGAAAAAAAGAAGTGGAAAAAGAAAGAAGGATGATGGTGAGGAAAAAAAAGAATGGTGATGATGGTGATGAAAATGAAATAAAAGGAAGAATAAACAACAACAATAAAAACAACGATAAAAGAAATAATCAATCATGAAGCGCTAGAGCAAGTGGGAAGCAAGGTGTGGCAGCATCTTACCTCTTGGAGTCCTCTGTCTTCAGGTGCCTCTTGAGTGAGTCCTCAAGCTTCAACACCAGCTGTGAGTAATAATAATATATAATAATTATGAAAACAATAATAACAAAAAAAAAAAATAAATAAATAAATAATAATAATAATAATAATAATAATAATAATAATAATAATAATAATAATAATAATAATAATAATAATAATACTTATAATAATAACCCTCATCATCATCAACATCATCATGATGAATGAATGTACAACTTGTTATAGCGCACAGTTTGCAAACTAAATTGTCCCAAAGGCGCTTTATAATAATGAGAATTATTACTATCTTTTATTATTATTATGAAAATCCCACTCTCTTCCTCCTCCTCACCTCCCTGTTGAAGGTCTTGTCAAGGTCATGAGCAACGAATTCATGGATGTCCACAGTGACGATGCCATTGTGGTGTCCCTTCAGCACTATGTGACTGAATGAGTGGTGGTGAATGAATGAATGAGTGAATGGATAAGTGGGGTGAATGAATGAATGAATGAGTGAATGGATGAGTGTGGTGAATGAAGGAATGAATGAGGGAATGGATGAGTGTGGTGAATGAAGGAATGAATGAGTGAATGGATGAGTGGGGTGAATGAAGGAATAAATGAGTGAGTGGATAAGTGGGGTGAATGAAAGAATGAATGAGTGAATGGATGAGTGGGGGGTGAATGACTGAATGAGTGAAGGGATGGGTGGGGAAGGAATGAATAAGGGATGAATGAATAAATGGGTGATTATGTCAATGAGTGGATGAATGAATAGGTGGGTGAGTGAGAACTTGATTGAGTATATGAATGATTAAGTGGATGAATTAATGAGTGTGATTGAGTGATTGAGTGAGTGAGTGATTGAGTGAATGATTGAGTGAGTGAGTAGACCAATGGATGAGTGAAGGGGTGGATAAGCGAATGTCTGAACGAGTCAGTGAATAATTGAATGAGAGCATATGAACATGGCTGAGTAAGTTAATTAGTGGCAAAGTGATGGCATGATGGGATAAGCAGGAGTGTGATTGTGAATGCATGGGTGGTTTGGCAGGTGGTGATTGTTGAATCAATAGCTGAATTGATTGCAATGTGAAACGCCAATAAAAATTTCGAAGCTCAAATCTGTTCATCTTGTTTGAAATAGGTTTATTATAATATAAGCTTCTTTTTTCCCTTTTTCTTCTTCTTCTTCTTCTTCTCCTTTTTCTTCTCCTTTTTCTTCTTCTTCTTCTTCTTCTTCTTCTTCTTCTTCTTCTTCTTCTTCTTCTTCTTCTTCTTCTTCTTCTTCTTCTTCTTCTTCTTCTTCTTCTTCTTCTTCTTCTTCTTCTTCTTCTTCTTCTTCTTCTTCTTCTTCTTCTTCTTCTTCTTCTTCTTCTTCTTCTTCTTCTTCTTCCTCTTCTTTTTCACGTCCTCTCCAGCCTTATCCATTGTTTCAAATGAATCTTTTTCAGGTTTGTCATGATTCTTTTCATTAATTATTGATTCATTCACCATATTTACCATCCATAAAACACCCTGGTTCTCCTAACTACCATTCTCATCTCTTCAATCGACATTTTTCCATTAAACCATTTTACTTCCAGCCCCCTTTGACATCTTTTGACATCAAGTATCTGTTTTAATTTTAGTGCTCTTAGATTTGATTAGATGAACTCTGTATATTACCACCTTAAGAACCACCAAATGCAGCTGCATTATTCTATTAAAAATTTTTTTTGATTGGTTTTAAAAAAAATAGAAACTTATCAGAGGAACTTGTTCTGTAATACAATACAATACAAAAACGAATATTATTATAGTGGCATATTATAGTGTAAAAATTAACTATTAAACCATTAATGCCTCTGAGGCAACCCAGTAGGTGAACTGTGCACCATAACAAGTTGTACCTTCATTCATTCTACAACATGTTGAAACATTCAATTGAGTCTCAAAGCAAGCGACTGGGTGCTTGAAACGTTGACAAGTGTAAAAATGATTACAAACTTGCCAGCTGAGTTGACAAACAGATGCAAGAAAGACCCATTTTTGAAAGACTCATTGACCACAGGATCAAGGTTATGGTATCCATATTGACTGAACTCTTTAGAAACTGTATCTACCACTTTCTGTTTGTCATCTGGGTGTCAAATGTTGCAAGATTTGTATGTAATGTTGAAAAAGGTTGATTAAATGTGACTAGATATTGATAGATTGTCATTAATGGCATTTATTTTAATTTTAATTGATTATAGTGATATCAAATAGTCCCAATTTAGAAAGTTGCAGCAAGTTTACCTTTATAAAAATAACCAAAAAATATACAATATGATTAAAAAAAAACTAACTTTCTTTTGCAAAGTCTAAATTTTTGACTTTGAAATACAAAAGTGTAGTGTGTGCAGACATTCCAACACAGAATAAGATGTTGAACAAAATTATGAAAATTCCCTAAGAGGGCATATGGTTATTAGCGCCTAGTAAAAGTAAAATGAGGTATTTAAGGAATTATAAAATATCGAAATTATTATGAAAAACAAATTTCGGAATTTTTAACAAAAATTAAAATTTCATTTTTCATAAATATCATTAATTGATTTTTTTATTAATTAATTACCAATTAACAACTTTGTTATACTCCCTTCAACATATGTTCAATTACTTCATCATTTTATTTTTAAAATCAACTTTATGCTAATGACCTATACATTTTTACTTCATTTTCCGAATATGATTTATCTTCAACCATTTCTATTATTTCTTCTTGCATCGTTAAAATAATTTCTTGGTGTGATTCTATGTTTCTCAAACTCAATCCTTCGAAATTTAATCTTATGTATTCTAACAAGTCTTTTTGACTTATTGAATTTCTTCCCTCAATTGATATTCCATCAAACCTTACACTCGCGCCATTCTTCCACCATCCATAGTTCAGGTTTCACCTTTGACTTTTCCCTTTTTCTTTTACCACAAATAAAATCTGTAACTAAATCATCTTTTTTTCATCTTTGCCGTATCAAAAACTGAAACTTTTCCTAGACAATCCAACCCTCAAATGTCTAGTTTCTGCGCTTATTCCCGCTTTGACTATTGTAACGTTTCATACTATGGACTCCAAGAGACCACGCTACACCCTTTCACCAAAGCTTTTGATAGCGCTGCCTACTTACATTCTGGCACTCATAAATTCTCTCGTCTAACTTCTCTTCACACTGGTTGCTTTTTAAAAAGATCAGTTTTCAAAATCTGTTTTTTCATTAAAAAAAAAAAAAATAATCACTCATACCCATTTTTCGTAGTACCATCTAACCATGCCTACGCTAAATCTGCACTTTCCTTCTCCTATGCGACTTTCTTCCTCCCAATCTCACCTTTGTTATTTCTATACTTTGTTTTTGTAAAGTTCTTAGAAATTTGTTGTTTTGAAAATTTGTAGCAGAGCGCTTTTGAACAGTTTTAGCAGTACTATACAAATGCTTTTATTTGATTAGACTAAATTAAAATATATGATAGTGTGAAAATATCAACAGGAATGAAAAAAGAAATAACAATTTCAATGAATAGAAATTATCGCCAAACGTTAATTTAATCATTACGCTTATAGCTGAATAAAGGATTCTCTTTTCAAATATGTAGTGTATAATTAAACTTGATAAAAATTTCACTTTTATACATCAATGTGCGTCTGCTGTGAATTGTGTTGGTCGTGGTTCTTTAACCTGTAACTGCATGTATAGAGTTTTTACTCATTATTTATCCGTCCATATCACAGGTATTCAGCTATGTTATTTATTTTAACATTTTCATTATATAATTATCATTAAATCTTCAAACTCTCGCAACTAACTTACGTAATTACATTATATTTAATCTCTATATTATGTCTCTACATTTTCTTATTTTATGTTTCAATAAAAGAAAACTTCGCTATTCTTTTTGTTTAATTTAATAACACGTGAAGAGTACATTCTCGTTTATTACTTTTTGAAAATTTTAAAGCGGAATTCTTATACAATACAGCCGTTTTACCCAATCTGGACCTATTTATGCAATTTCCATTCGTTCTGTTAGATTTGCCTGTTCTTTCATAATCTTTAATGAATCAGACTCTGGAGACTTTAGAAAGTCTGGAATGAAAAGCAAAACAGAAGGAGCCAAAGAAAAAAAAATTAAAGTTAAAAATTACTTTACGAGAAAATGCAAAGTAAGGGCAAATTTAGTTTATCAATTTTTTTTATTTTTAAACCTTAAAAAGCATGCTTGATACAACCTTGTTTCATATGTTATACAATACAATGCAATACAATACAAACACGAATATTATTATAGTGGCATTAACCCCATAGTGTTATATCATACAATTTTGACAATCTGAATTTTTTTTATTGGAAGAAAAACCAGGCCTGAAAATAATAAGTTTATACTCTTTCGAACAAAGAACTGTTGATTTTTCGTTATGCAAATTTCCTCCATCGGACCATGTGACAATTTGGAGATGCACGTTAGATATGAAAAGACAAAGCAAATTTCCGGCGGCAATGTGATGGTATCATGAAGAGCGAATAAGAACAATCATTAGGTGCCATGGCAGAATGGGTATACTAAATATAAGGAAATGCAATTAAATATAAAACTAACTTAAAAGAAAACTTAAAATTCATTTCATTACAACTATTTTTAAGGGTTATGAGTGAAGGTTTTCGGCATAAGTGGTTCTTATTTTTGACAAGCCAAATGAATGAATTCCAAAAAATATTTATAATTATAAATATTATTTTAAGCGCATTTTTAATTAAAATCATAAATATATTGAGTTCTTCGCTCACTACGTGTCGAAGAATATAATGTCATCAGTCTGCCAAGGTTGATTTCTCCCTCATTCATTCATTCATAATATTCAAATCACCATGCATTAAGTTTTCAAGGTCGTCTATGTATTATTGTTATTTCTATTATTTTTTGATGATGATGATGATGATGATGATTATTATTATTATTATTATTATTATTATTATTATTATTATTATTATTATTATTATTATTATTATTATTATTATTATTATTATTATTATTATCATTATTATTATCATTATTATTATTATTATTATTATTATTATTATTATTATTATTATTTATATTATTTATATTATTTATATTATTATTATTATTATTATTATTATTATCGTTTTTACAACAATAAGTCGACTCGGTTCCTACGAATAATAAATCTTGTTCGTGAGGTGCCGAAGCAAACAAGTGAGACGCATGTTAGGTTTGCGTATGCCTGAATTGTTCGAAAAGTCTACAACATTCTCAGAATAGTCTGCCAGAGAAGTATTGAGGTCACCCATTCATGAGTGCTTTTTAAGTATCTTGTCAATTAGAAGCCGATCTTACAAATACGCACACGCATACAGACACACACACACACACACACACACACACACCTACATACACACACGCGCATAAAAACAGACACACACAAACACGAATACAAACAGACACACATACACACACAATGAGACATACCTTCAACGCCATAATCACCTGATGATAAAACTATAAGCTGAAAGAAATACTCGTATAGGCCCACATAGAAGAATATGAATCGATCTACCACTCACATACACTCACCACTGAATGCACCCACAGACTATAAAACAATTGCATCAGTCGTGCGTGCAAGCAAGAGCTGGATACGGAATAGAGTGTGCGGTTGCGTTTGTGACTAAATGAGCATGTTCCGATACGCCGTGAGAGGAGTTACTGACATTGTGACAAAGGCGGCTGTCAATGGTGCTGTCAAGGTGGGTGGCAGAAGCGTGCAGGTGATGACTTGGAGGTCTTACTCCCTCGATCTACTGCAAGAGCAACAGAACGGACCAGTTCACCGGGTGCCCAAGATCCTCATCACAGGTGAGCTGTCTGTCGATGCCTGTGGATAATCAGGCCGCTTTTGACCAGGTGCTTGGCTTATAGTGCGCCGATACAGATTCGAAATTGGCCCACGTATGTTACATAAGTTGTACACGCGGTGTGGCAGCTCGTCTACGTGACTCACCCCAAATCAAATCGTTTTTTTTTTCGAATTAAAACAAAGAAAAATATACATCATTATAATTAATTAATATATTTTTCTCAATTAATTTGTCTTTGAATGAAGCAAAAATGAATAAAAGTGCATTCAAACGTGATTGAAGGTAGTCTAGGACAGCTGGGCAAGGGCTTGGGAGCAAGGCTGAGGTTTCTGATTGATTTCATGGCTTTTCAGTTCAATACAACCAACACCCGATTCAACTGCCTTTCTTTTTTTAATTTTATTTATTTAAAAAATTAATTTGTTTTATATATTTTTAAATTTTAACATATTTTATTCAATTTACTACTTATGTTAATTTTAATTTTATTTACCTTATTTAGCTGTTAAGGACAAAGCACTAGACAGCATTAAGTGAATGGTTTTAGTCACGTGGAAACCAATTAAATCGTACTTGTTAATTTCTTTTGTGTCGTCAGCTATGAGTCATTGTTTATTTGAAGGTATCATTGCTTGTATGTTTCATTGCTTTTATGTCTCATTGCTTGTATGTTTCATTGCTTGTATGTCTCATTGCTTGTAAGTTTCATTGCTTGTATGTCTCATTGCTTGTATGTTTCATTGCTTGTATGTCTCATTGCTTGTATGTCTTATTGCTTGTATGTCTCATTGCTTGTATGTCTCATTGCTTGTGTCTTATTGCTTGTATGTCTCATTGCTTGTGTGTCTCATTGCTTGTATGTCTCATTGCTTGTATGTCTCCTTTCTTGTGTGTCTCATTGCTTGTATGTCTCGTTGACCCTTGTTTAAAACACCTCAACAAACACCTGAAGGAAAAAGTATGGCAAAAAAGCCGTCCTGATGTCAGACATTTTGAAACCCTCGCAGCAAGTGCTGGAGGCTGGTGAGTCCTTAAGTTCACTATTCATCTTTTAAATCACGTGAATGCGTCAAGCGTTTTTGAATTTCAATCTGAAACTGGGTTTTCTCCGTCATAAGGGTGTCTGTCGACTCGTGTTGACTCTTCGCGGTTGTGTTGTTCGCTATGTAGCTGTAACGAATTGTGTTATAATGCATCTTGCTTCCTTTTATTATTTAAATAATCATTATTATTTTCTTAAAATTTAAATTGACAACTCAATATTAAAACATAAATAATAATTATTATTATTTTATTATATTTGAAATGACGACGTCATATTGAAACTTCTTACAGTATTGTGTGATAATAAACATTGCATGGTGAGGTACAGAGTATTGATAACAAATGCATTGATTAGATCAGATTGAATTCCATCAGCTCAGATCAGATTTAATGAGGTTGAATAAGATTAGAGTATATTTGATGAGATGAGATTGGATAAGGTTAGATTATCTTTGATGAGATTATCTTTGATAAGATTAGATTGGATGAAGTTAGCAGACTGCAGCAGAGGCACTACCACAGGGCAGTACATATACGCCGACATCCTGGACTACAAGAATCTGCAGGAGATTGTAGTGAATCACGAAATCGACTGGCTCATCCACTTCAGCGCCCTGCTGAGCGCCATCGGCGAGGTGAACATTCCTCTGGCCATCAAGCTCAACATCGAGGGCTTTCACAACATTCTGGAACTTTCTAAGCAGTACCGTCTCAAGCTCTTTGTGCCTAGTACCATCGGTGTGTGTGTGTGTGTGTGTGTGTTTGTGTGTGTGTGTGTGTGTGTGTGTGTGTGTGTGTGTGTGTGTGTGTGTGTGTGTGTGTGTGTGTGTGTGTGTGTGTGTGTGTGTGTGTGTGTGTGTGTGTGTTTGTGTGTGTGTGTGTGTGTGTGTGTGTGTGTGTGTGTTTGTGTTTGTGTGTGTGTGTGTGTGTGTGTGTGTGTGTGTGTGTGTGTGTGTGTGAGTGAGTGAGGGTAATGGGTAGAGGGTATATAGAGATATAGAAATATGTAGGCATGAAAATCTATAAAAACTTACCTGTAAAAAAATGAACCCACACACACACACACACCCACACACACACACACGCACGCACACACACACACACACACACGCACACAGGTGCCTTCGGACCCACGTCACCAAGAGAACGAACTCCAGATTTGACGATTCAACGACCCAGGACCATCTACGGAGTGTCAAAAGTGCATGCGGAAATCATGGGCGAGGTGACGTGTTTGTTTTTTGTTCATTCTTTGCTTTTAAAAAAAACATTTATCTTTAAGCTTGTCTACTTTCTCTCTTTTCATCACGAAGCCAGTCTATAATAGAATCCTTGACACGTTCCATGGGTCTTGACTCATGTTGGGCCAACGCCACTGGTCGTAGTTTTGTATTGTTTTGCGTTTGTCGCTTATGAACGAGCATCAGACAAGGCTATAGAACGCTTTCACTTAATAGTATGAGACAATGCCACATAATACAATCTAATAAAATTTTCAGAATTGTTGAATATTTCTTCTCATCAATCTCACCACACCCAACCGCTCTCGCCACACCACACCGCACCAACCTCACCGCGTCATAATATTTTCCATTCACACCACACCACCCCACACCCACTACCCCACCCACTACATAACACTACACCACACCACCATACCTTATCAACATCTCACCAAACGCCACTATACACCCACCCAACCTCACACCCACCCACCCAACCCAACAACACCCACCAACCCACAACACCCACCCAACCCAACAACACCCACCAACCCACAACACCCACCAACCCACAACACCCACCACCCCACACAGTACTTCCAGCACAAGTTCGGCTTGGACTTCAGGAGCCTCAGATTTCCAGGAGTGGTGTCGGCTGACACGGCTCCTGGCGGAGGCACTACAGGTGAGAAATGCAACTCTCCTGCTCTCCGGGCTTAGTGGGAAAATAATAATAATAATAATAATAATAATAATAATAATAATAATAATAATAATAATAATTACTCGATGTTTTATTTGATTCTTTTCATATTTTTTCTTTTTGTTATATATAATTTCTACCCACTCCACCCACCCTACCCACTTATCCACCTACCCACTCCACCACCACCCGCCTACCCACCTACCCACTCCACCAACCTTCAACCACCACTCCACCCACCCTACCCACTTATCCACCTACCCACTCCACCCACCCTACCCACTTATCCACCTACCCACTCAACCACTCCACCCGCCTACCCACCTACCCACTCAACCAACCTTCAACCACCATTCCACCCAACCTACCCACCCTACCCACCCAACCTACCCACCCTACCCACCCACTCCACCCACCTACCCACCCACTCCACCCACCTACCCACCCACTCCACCCACCTACCCACCCACTCCACCCACCTACCCACCCACTCCCCCTTCTACCCACCCACCCACTCCCCCACTCCACCTACCCACCCACCACAGACTACGCTTGCCACATCTTCCACCACGCCCTGCAGCATGGCACTTACGAGTGTTTCCTCAACAAGCACACCCGCCTGCCCATGATGTACATTGATGACTGCCTCAGGTGACTCTTGTGAAACTCGATTAATTACATTAATAATAATTCTGCATATAATATCAATAATAATTATTATGAATATAATAACAATGAAAATAATTATGAATATAATATAAATAAAAAAAATTATGATTATAATAACAATAAAAGTAATCATTAAAATAATAACAATAAAAATAGATTTTAATATTCAAATAATAGTAAAATTATTATGATATTTCTAGCAATAATTATGATAATGATACTAGCAGTTATTAATATACTTGCAACAGTAATCATTATTACTGTGATAATAAAAACAATAAACAATCATTGTTTATATTGATTTTAAATTAATAATAAATATTATGTGGCCTCAAACCTCTACAGGGTTGATGCCACTATAATAATATTAATATTTTTATTGCATTTTATTGTATTTTATTGTATTGTATTTTATTGTATTGTATTGCATTGTATTGTTTTTTATTGTATTGTATTGTTTTGTATTGTATTTTTTTGTATTGTTTTGTTTTGTATTCTATTGTATTGTTTTGTATTGTATTGTATTGTATTGTTTTGTTTTGTATTATTATATTATTCTGGTGGTCCCACCACTTCTCAGTCAAGTAACGATTTAACAATAAAAAGCCTTGAGGTCTTCTGTTGAGGCCATTATCAAACCTCAGACTGTATAACCTTGTAGCGCGCACCTTTCAAAGTTTAATTGTTATGTATTAAATATGATTTCAATCATAATCCACTTTTCTTTTGATTGAAGGACAATCGTGTCGAATACCAATTAGTGTTGATGGTTTCATCTACTTTTTCGTTTATTTATTGTCATTTATTGAATATCTGTTATGTGTTTTCATAATAAATATTGGTTTATTATATTGTTCACAATAAATATTCTTTATATTTATTTCATTATATTATTCATAATGAATATTTTCATTACAAATAGTATTTCCTCAGCGGCATAGTCCACCCAATCCATTATACTTCCAACTCCACGCACGGCAGCAAGTGCGTGACACATTCCACTTGCTCCCTTTGCAGGTCGGTGGAAGAGGTGATGGAGGTGCCAGAGGAAAGTCTCAAGCTCCGAACTTACAACCTCAATGCCATGAGCTTCACGCCTGAAGAGCTGGCGGAGGAGATCAAAAAATACATCCCCGACTTCACCATCACCTACAAGCCCGATTCCCGACAAGAAATCGGTGTGTGGTTGGTATGTCGGTTGAGGTGGTTGTGTGTGGTTTTGAGTGGTTGTGTGTGGTTTGGAGTGGTTGTAAGTGGTTTTGAGCGGTTGTGAGGGGTTTTGAGTGGTTTTGAGTGGTTGCTAGTGGTTGTGAGGGGTTTGCAGTGGTTGTAAGGGGTTGCTAGTGGTTGTAAGTGGTTGCTAGTGGTTGTAAGTGGTTGCTAGTGGTTGTAAGTGGTTGCTAGTGGTTTTGAGGGGTTTTGAGTGGTTGCTAGTGGTTGTGAGGGGTTTACAGTGGTTATAAGGGGTTGTAAGGGGTTTAAATGGTTGTTTTGGCTAATTCGTTATAGCCTCAGTACAAATAACCACCACAACAACCCAAACACTTTGTCGCACAACAAAATTAACGTTACAATAACCTTACCACAAACACCACGCCACAACCATATCACAACATTAACTATACCAACAACAACCACACTCCAACAGCAACCACACCCCAACAACACCCACACTCCAACAACAACCACACCCCAACAGCCGACACGTGGCCGATGAATTTTGACGACAGCGGCGCAAGGAACGACTGGAACTGGAAGCCTGAGTTCCACTTGGAAGACCTGGTGAGGGTGATGCTGAAGAGCCTTGCTCCTGTGCATGGCAAGAAAATTGAAGGGTTACACTAAGGGTGTTTGTGTGTGTGGTGTTGTGTGTGTGGTATTGTGTGTGTGGTGTTGTGTGTGTGGTATTGTGTGTGTGGTGTTGTGTGTGTGGTATTGTGTGTGTGGTGTTGTGTGTGTGGTGTTGTGTGTGTGGTGTTGTGTGTGTGGTGTTGTGTGGTGTTGTGTGTGTGGTATTGTGTGTGTGGTGTTGTGTGTTTGGTGTTAGTATGTGTGTGATATGTGTTTGAGAGGTGTGTGCGTGTTTGTGGAATGAATGTCTTTGTGTCTTTGTGGAGGTAGGAATGAGGCTTATTTCGTTTAATGTGTGGTGTGCGAGTGAGTGTGTCTTAGTGGTGGTGGTAGGGGTGATGATGTATGGTGAGAGGTGTACGCCGGGTGTGCGTATACAAAGTTTTTGTGGTTGGGTGTGGGTGTTGTACGTGTGATGTGTTTGGGAAAGTTGTGTTGTGTGGTACGAGTGGTGTTTGTATATTGTGTTGTATGCGTGTTATGTATGATGTGTGCGTGTGGTATGTGGAAGGTTAGATAGAAGGTGAGTAGGTGAATTGGGCACAAGTCATCTACATTGAATCTCAAATGGTCTTAGCTTCACAAGATCGAAGCTTCACGAGTCTATTTTGAAGCGTTTTATTTTTTATTATTTTGGTTTGAGTTTTGAAAGTTATATTTCATTTCAAGTTTAAAAATAACTTTAATTTCAAGTTTAAAAAATTATGGAAAATCGTGTCAATTCCTACATTGGTGTCACAACAAATACAGGAAAATTGCTTTTACTGTCATTTTCTATGTAAACTACTCGAAGTCTTTCTGACGGTTTCCAGTTTTCCAATTACCAGGCCCCTTACTCTTCCATCACGACTCTCCCTGCAATGGTTGCTTTTCAATTATCGCACATCCACCTGATGCCTCAAATAATACTAACCTATTATCATATAATACTAACCTATTATCATATAATACTAACCTATTATCATATAATACTAACCTATTATACTAATACTAACTTATTCCTCCTTAAGCACGTCTAGCTTCACTTTCACTAAAATCTATTATAAATATCCTTTTTTGAAGCACGCTCAAAAAGTTTTAAATACTCTGATTACCTCAGGTTGGATAAGATAAGATTAGATTGGATCAAATGAGATGAGATTAGCTTAGATCAGATAGACTAGGATTGGATTAGGTTAGATCAAACTGGAGCAACCTTTGAAACACATGAACAAGGCTTCTGTTGTCACATCGGTGATGTTGGCTTGGAAGATGAACTCACCCTGCGTTGTAAGTTGTGCATGAGTTGAAATACCCGCTTTTGAATTCGGCGCTATATAAAGTAATTTTATAAATGAATACAAAGCAATGTCACGTTGCTAACGTGTGTGTATATATATTGAAATACAGTTTTCATCGTTTGATGTTTTGATTATTTCGTAGGACGCTTACATCGATGGGTGCGAAGAATTTATCGAGGTTTTTTTTGTACTCGAGTACGACGCCAGTGTTGTCTGGAAGAGGAGGAGGTTTCAACGGATTCTCAACTCAAACATTCACCAGCACAACTATCTGACATTCGCCAACTAGCACACTCATCAGCTTCTGGTCCTGGTATTCAGCCTCCATCCTCACAACAAACACCATTACGACAACCACCATCTACAACACAACCATCATCTACAACACCACAACCATCACCACAATCAACACCACCATCACTACAATACCACTATTCCAATTACCATCAATAGTACTTCTACAGCCACCATAACCAAGACCTACTAAGCTTCAACGGACAGTAAGAAGTGATGAGTTGCGAAGGAAAGAAGTCCCTCACAAACGCCTCCACCTCTTCACAACTGTGCAGGTTGCAGTTTTCGTAGAATGGTTCGTCTTCTGGAAGCTCCTCTAGCCAAAGTGTGAAGCAAACTCTGATTACATGCATTTCCAGGTCTGGAGTAGAGCAATTGGTGGAAAAGGTGGTGAAGGGTGTGTG
>OX387254.1:1240314-1277814 GCA_947562095.1 Branchellion lobata
ACAACACACACAAACACCTTATTGTGGCAGGCGCTCTTCCAGTGCATTCTGAAAGAGAATAGCAAATAGACCATTCAAACATTTAACTTTGAGCTATAAAAACAATTCAAAATCAACATAAAAGTTCGAAGTTTCCATTAAAACACAATTATCAACCTGAACCTTCAAAAGTTTATCCAACTGACTATTTACGGAATACTTATATTTAAAACTTCTAAATATTAATACTTATAATTAAAACTTTAAATATTATTAATAATTAAGAATTATTAATTATTATTATTATTAATGAGCTCTTAATGACTATTTCGGTTATTTTGTTACAGAGGCTCGATGGTGGCTAAACCAAAAACACTTCCTCACTTCGTTTCCCAGTCTGCATCGGTGAACACAGGGCTCCACGCTCCAGAGGTGCTGTCCTTCACTTGCACCTCCAAAAAAGTGATTTCGTTCTGTGGTGGAGGAACGTAGTTTTTTTTTTTTAAGTTTCAAAGAGTTTTAAAGAGTTTTTCAAAGTTTTCAAAAAGTTTTTGTGGCCTCGAAACTCTACGGGGTTAACGCCACTATAATAATATTCGTGTTTGTATTGTATTGTATTGTATTGTATTGTATTGTATTTTTAAAGTTTATAAAATAAAATTTTGAGGGTAAAAAAAAGTAATAATTTTTAATTTGAATTTTTCAAAGGTTTAAAGAGTTTTTTAACAAAATTTGTGAAATTTTTTAGAAATGTTGTTAACAAATTCTTTTGAAGTTTTCAAAAACTATTGAAAAATTGATTACAAATATTTCGAAAGTTTCCAAAAAATTAATAAAAAAAGTTTAATTTTGAAAAAATTTAACAGAAAAAGTTTTTTAAAGTTTAAACAACAAATCTTCACCGCCATAACGTTCCTGGGGTTCCCAGCTCTGAACGAACATTTGGCCACCTCTCCAGGCTGATAGAGGCTTCCCACGTTCTCTAAAACTTCTCCGAACTTCTGGCCTGACTTCATGTCGTACTTGATGGGCCCAAGCGAGGGCAACCCGAAGCCAGTCAAGTCAGGAGGAGGAATCCCTTCGGACAATGATTGATTCTGTGGTTGGTTGGTTGATTGGTTTGCTGGTTGGATGGTTGGTGTGGTGTGGGGGAATGTAGTGTGATGTGGTGTGGTATGGTGTGGTGTTGTGTGGTGTGGTGTGGTGTGGTGTGGTGTGGTGTGGTGTGGTGTGGTGTGGTGTGGTGTGGTGTGGTGTTGTGTGGTGTGGTGTGGTGTTGTGTGGTGTGGTGTGGTGTGGTGTGGTATGGTGTGGTGTTGTGTGGTGTGGTATGGTGTGGTGTGGTGTGGTGTGGTGTGGTGTGGTGTGGTGTGGTGTGGTGTGGTTTGGTTGGATTCAGTTGGATGAGTTGAAAAGAGAGTTATGACTTCTAAACTATTTAATGTATGGAGCATTTTTGGGTTTTTTGAGGCATGGATGAGAAACACAATGCATTTCTTAAATTTTTTTTTCCAAACCTTTGTTCGAACACCCTTCAAAAAAATCAACACTGACTTGTAATTGCGGAACATTTTCCCAATAATACAATAGTTCTCATAAAAAAGCTTAATTAAAAGTTAACTGGAATATTTTGTTTTTATAGACGCAAAAGGGCACCCTAGCGAGAGCTTTGAAGAGTTTCTTGTAGTGGTGAGTGTAAAGTGACAGAGTATCTTTGCCATATAATGTGCTGGCCCCTTCGTAACGTTGAACCTGTTGTGAAGAAAAGGAAGAGGAGGAGGAGGAGGAGGAGGGGGAGAAGGAGGAGGAGGGGGAGAAAGAGGAGGAAGAGGGGAGAAAAGGGGAAAAGAAGAAGAGAAGAAAGAAAAAAAACTGTTGAAAAATAAAAAATAAAAAAACGAAGTGAAGTAATAAAATAAGTAAAAAAAGAAACGGTAATAATTGAAATATTAAAAAATTATATTCATTTAAAAATTCTAATCAAAGTGTCGTAAAAAAGCAATTCTTGGCACTTTGTATTCCGAGGGGGTGGTGAGGTAGGAGGAGTAGGAGTTGGAAAGACTGAGGATAAAGACTTTGGTGTCTTGCGGCAGGTTCTCTGAGACCACCAGCTGAGATAAGTACATCAATGAATGAATAAATAAATAAATGAATAAATAAGTATGTAAAAGAATAATTAATACCTTAATAAATAAATAAATTAATTAATTAATAGGTAAATGAATAAGTTAATGAGTTAATTAAATAATTAAATAAATAATTGCTTAAACTTCTATCGGGTTTGTGTCGCTCGCATACTCAATCAACGAGGTTTTATTCGTTTAACAAAATATTTTTCAAATATCGTTCCACTCATATTCATCTTTTTCCATAAGTTATTTATGCTTCACAAACACCCGTTTTTTTTTAAAAAAATTAAAAAAATTAAAATAATTAAGTAATTTTTAAATAATTCGTATTTTTTTAAAATATTTTTTATTTTTCAAACTTTTAATTTTATTATTTTACTACTTAAATTCTTTTCCCTCCCACCTCTTGTAGCGCCTTCTTGAGCGTGCGACCAGCCATTGTTCTGCGAAGTTTGTTCGTTAGCTCAGTTGTCGAGATCGTCATTGTTGATAAATCTTTCCATCAGACACACTTTAATCTCACTCCACTTCAAGTCTGCATCTTTGAAACTCTTCCACCATAACCTCTTCACCACACTTTCCCGCCACACCACGTCCCACTACACCATTTCAGCACCAGTAAACCACCACCACCACCACCACCACCACCACCACCACCACCACCACCACCACCACCACCACCACCACCACCACCACCACCACCACCACCACCACCACCACCACCACCACCACCACCACCACCACCACCACCACCACCACCACCACCACCATCACCACCACCACCACCACCACCACCACCACCTACGTCACTTCAACAGGAGCAGCCACTAGAACAACACTGCCTATCCTGATCACTTGCAGAGGCAGTATGGACGGCTGCCAAGGAACTGGGTCGTTCAGCTTCATTGTGGTTTAGGGATGAATGTTTACTTAATAATAATAATAATAATAATATTTGATAATAATTATAATAATAATAATTTTTCTTGTTATTATTTTATTTTAAACAACCACAACACTTATCAGTCACCACACCAACTATCACAACAACAACCACTCCAACAACAACAACAACCCTACCAGCCTTACCACCAACCACCACCACCAACCCCTTCAAACCACACCAACCCTCTCAAACCACACCAACCACCTTAAACTACACTAACCACCACCAGCCACCACCCACAGCTCCAGTGTCCAAAAAGATGGGTTTGGGAGAGTGGCATTCAGCGTTTGAAGGAAGCTTCTGGAACATTTTGTCTGTCAACTTCTCCACCGCATCGTCCTGCTCGAAGCTTCCTGGGGAACAAGAAGAGCCATTGTAACAAGTTCGTTCATCAAGTTTTTTTTTCTTTTTTTTCTTTTTTTTTAATTTATAGTTTTTTATTCATCTTCTTCCCTTCATCCTTCTTCTTTTCTTTCTAATCCCTTCCCCCTCCTTATTTTTCTTCTTCTCTCTTGTTTTTTCTTTCTTCTCTTATTCCTCCTTTTTCCTCTTTTCCTCTTCTTTTTTTCTTTTTTTCTTCTTTTTCTTCTTTCTTTATTTTTCCTTTTTTTTTTCTATTTCCTTTTCCATCCTCTACCCCCTCCCAACCTTGCAAAAAAGGAGGCAGGCCTGGGCCGTCAGTGCTACCAGCTCCAAAGGCGTATCCCAGGGAAGGACTGCAGGTTCTGATGGTCTAAGAGGGTTGTTGTTTGGAGCGTTGTTGTTGTTTGGAGGGTTGTTGTTGTTTGGAGCGTTGTTGTTGTTTTGAGGGTTGTTGTTGTTTGGAGGTTTGTTGTTTGAGAGGTTGTTACTTGAGAATTTTTTAAACTAAATCTTACAGAATAGTGTTGGTTGTGATTATTTTGGTGGGTAGTTTGTCGTGCAAGTGAGAGTTATTTCGGGTGGTACCGGGTGGTTGTGAGTGGCCTATCCTCACACGGCAGCCCACTTGAGAATCTTTCCTCCCCATTATGCCACCTCAAGAATCATACCAGGCTTCACATCTTCATACACCAACCTCACCAGCACATTCCTCTTCACACCTAACTTGCCAATCCATCCTTCTCATCCATCCTCCTCATCCATCTTCCCCACATCCATCTTCCCCCATCTATTTTATTATAACCCTTTCATCCCATCCACTTCATTACACATTCTACCCTGTCCATCTCACCACACCCACCACCACACCCATCTTTCCACACTCATCACTCCACACCCATCCCACCCCAGCCATCCCACCTCACCCACCGCCACACCCATCCCACCACAACCATTCCACCACAAGCATTCAACCACACCCATCCCATCACAACCATCCCACCATCCTTCCCCCCCCCCCACCTCATTGCCCTCTTCCACAATCTGCTCACTCATGTTCACCCACTGATGGATGAAGGTCAGTTCTCCCTGTAATGAAGTCCAACCTTTTTGTTTCTTATGGAGCTCCTGGGTTGGTGGTTGTTTGGTGGTCATGATGAATGGGTGAATGAAGAAAGCTGGATGAATGAATTGATTGGAAGATGAATGGTTGAGTGAATGAATTGATTGGAAGATGAATGGTTGAGTGAATGAATTGATTGGAAGATGAATGGTTGAGTGAATGAATGGCAAGTCAATGGATTTGGGAATAAATTGATAGAAGGAAGATGGTTGAAAGCGTGGATGAATGAATGAAGGTGGGTGGATGAATTTGTGGATGGATGGATGGTTAAATGAATGGAGTAAGTTAATTGTTTGGAAAACCAATAATTTATTGAATTTAAAAAAAAAAAAATAAATAAATAAGTGATAAACAACTCATGCGACTCACAATGGTCTTCCTGGAGAGCGAGTCTCCGATAAGTTGTGCATTCAAAAACTGGTCCTCAGTGAAACCTCTGCCTGTACACAGTCTGGGCTGTAGAAGAGTTAGAAGGAATTGGGTGGTGGGTTCAGATGGGTCAGAAGAGGTTATAGGGGGTGAGAAGGGGGTGAAAGGAATTAGAAAGATTGAGGATGGTTAGAAGGGTTTGATAGGGGGTTTGAAGGGGTTTGGAGGGGGTTTGGAGGGGTAAAAGAGGGTTCAGCAGAGGGATGTGCGTGAATCTGCAACTGATAGTCTCTATGAAGCCTTGATAATCACCTAGTGAGAAGCTCCTGAAGTTTTCTTACTAAGCGCCTACAAAGCTTTGCTCAGCTTATCTTGCACGGTTCTTTCTCTTTCAACTTGCCTCTAATATATTCAAAACTAGCGATATTTTGGTGGTTGAAGTGACATAAGCAGGTATAACCGTAAATATTTGTATAGCGCTGAGTTTATACCGCTTCAAAACACTCACTTTTGCGGGGTTGGCAGAGCAGTTGCTGTGGATTTCGGAACAGAGTTCGTTGGTTGTTTCACACCTGGATCCGTTGATGTTTGGCGTGACATCGCCTGAGAAGGCTTGTGCGTAAGCCGTTACTAGACCTGACTATGGTGTGGGTGGTTTGGTGTGGTGTGGTGTGGTGTGGTGTGGTGTGGTGTGGTGTGGTGTGGTGTGGTGTGGTGTGGTGTGGTGTAGTGTGGTGTGGTGTGGTGTGGTGTGGTGTGGTGTGGTGTGGTGTGGTGTGGTGTAGTGTGGTGTGGTGTGGTGTGGTGTGGTGTGGTGTGGTGTGGTGTGGTGTGGCGTGGTGTGGTGTGGTGTGATGAAATATGGTGGGCTATAGTGTGGTGTGGTTCAGAGTGGTGTTATGGGAGAGCGAATGAAAAATATTTGATTTGAGGGGTTGATTGGGGAAGTTGTGGTAGTGTAGTAAGGTAGTGGGAGATAGGAAGTTTGTTAGTTGTATGCTTGTGGTGTGGATGATGTGGCGTCAAAGCGGAAAGCTCAAACAAACTTTGGAGGCTTGGCTGGCCAGAGCTTTGTGCGTCTTGAGAGCTGCGGAGCCAAAGCTGTCGGAGCTGACGAGGTGATTGCTTGGGGTTATACTAGTCTGGTGCACCCCAAAAAAGCTGGTGGGTATTGTTGGTGGAAGTTAGGCTGTGAACTCAGGTATAGTGAGTGTTGTGGCATCAAGCTATAGCCAACCTGTAACCATTTATATAGCAATTACCATCTTGACAACCACCACCACAACAACCACCAACACAACCACCAACACAACCACCAACAACACAACCACCATCCCAACAACCACCAACACAACAACCACCACAACAACCACCACCACAACAACCACCAACACAACCACCAACAACACAACCACCATCCCAACAACCACCAACACAACAACCACCACAACAACCACCACAACAACCACTACCACTACAACCACCAACACAACAACCACCAACGCAACCACCATCCCAACAACCACCACAACAACCACCACCACTACAACCACCAACACTGCCCTTCTACACAACAACAAACACCCCAACAAGCCCCCTACACAACAACTGCCACTAGAACATCTTATCAATAGTATTTTGAGTCAACACCAAGGGATTTTAACTGGAATGTCACACGTGATCAAAAAATGACGTTTCAATATTTTTTAAAATTAAATTATTTCATAACTAAATTAGATCTTCCAAAAACCAACCGCTACATAAATTTAAAGATTATCAGGTCATTAGTAGTTGATTCAATTGCTCCTTCAGAGGATGACCTTTTTTTCAAAGTTTTCAGCCTATCATAGCCTCTCATTTATTTATTTATTTCATTTTATTTTAATTCTTTGTATTCTATAAATAGAATAATAATAATAATAGTATATTTTGAGAGGGTTTGAAACTCTACGGGGTTAATGCCACTATAACAATATACGTATTTGTATTGTATTGTATTGCATTGTATTTTATTTTATTTTTTTTTTGTATTTTATTTCATTTTATTGTATTTTATTGTATTTTAATGTATTGTACTGTATTGTATTGCATTGTATTGTATTGTATTGTATTGTATTGTATTGTATTGTATTGTATTGTATTGTATTGTATTGTATTGTATTGTAATGTATTGTATTGTATTGCATTGTATTGTATTGTATTGTATTGTATTGTATTAAATGGCAACCTCAGAAGACCGAAAAGTTTTCCCTCCTTGTCAGTCATGCGTAACACCTCAAATGCCTTTTCAGTGTCGTCTTTGTAGCTGCGTGGTGTTGAAGGGTGAAAGAATAGTAACTTGACATACTTTTGTACTCAAAAAGTATAGGTGTGTGGTAGTATAATGTAGTGTGGTGTGGTGTGGTGTGGTGTGGTGTGGTGTGGTGTGGTGTGGTGTAGTGTGGTGTGGTGTGGTGTGGCGTGGTGTAGTGTGGTGTGGTGTGGTGTGGCGTGGTGTAGTGTGGTGTGGTGTGGTGTGGCGTGGTGTAGTGTGGTGTGGTGTGGTGTGGTGTAGTGGGGTGTAGTGTAGTGTAGTGTTGTGTGGTGTAGTGTAGTGTGGTGTGGTGTGGTGTTGTGGAGTGTAGTGTAGTGTGGTGTGGTGTAGTGTGGTGTGGTTAAAGGTGGTGTGGGCAGTTTTGGGTGTTCTAGTGCGTTGTGGTACAGTTTTCTGTGATGCAGTTTATTGCTGTGCAGTTTGGTGCAGTTAACACAGCGTAGTTAGCACAGCGTAGTTAGCACAGCGTAGTTAGCACAGCGTAGTTAGCACAGCGTAGTTAGCACAGCGCAGTTAGCACAGCGTAGTTAGCACAGCGTAGTTAGCACAGCGTAGTTAGCACAGCGTAGTTAGCACAGCGTAGTTAGCACAGCGTAGTTAGCACAGCGTAGTTAGCACAGCGTAGCATAAAGGCTTTCACCAGAGTGGAAGAAACGTGTTGAAGTTACGGTTGGCGGTGTGAGGGAGGGTTGTTGTTGTAAGCGTAGGGACTTCTGTTAGCAGCCACGCCTTCCAGCTCACCACTGATGACCTCAATGTCACTCTCCCTCCTTCCCTTGTACGCCTCAACGATGCTCTGTGGTGTTCGGCTGCCTTGAAACTCTTTGGAGTTAATGCCATCATGTTAACATACGTATTCGTACTGTATTGTATTGTACTGTAATGTATTGTTTTGTAATGTATTGTATTTTACTATATTGTTTTGTACTGCTTTGTATTTTATTTTATTGTACTGTATTGTATTGTATAGTACTGTATTGTATTGTATTGTATTGTACTGTATTGTATTGTGGTGTACCGTATTTTATTGTATTGTATTGTATTAAATTGTACTGAATTGTACGATATTGTTTTGTATTTTAGTATGTTTCCTTGTTTTGTGTTGTATTGCTTTACATTCCATAATTTTTAGTTGTTTTGTATCCTAATGTTTTTTTGTCACCTAGCGCATTGCATAGTCTTAAAGAAGTCACAAAAAAAACACAAACGTCAGATATGCCGTCAGCCAAGGCGTGAAAAACGTCTCTGTTGAAACCGTTGGAGGCCTTGAGGTAGAGATAGTATTGGTGGAACCCCCCGGGCAGAGAGTGTGAGTGGGTGGCTAACAGGAGAAGGTTTTCGTACGTGAAGTCGTAGTGTAGCTTGTTGTACAACATGCGTATCACCTTGGAGGCGTGGTGGTGGTGGTGATGGTGGTGATGGTAGGAGTGGGATTGATGGTGATAGTGGTGAAGGTGGTGGTGGTGATGGTGATGGTGGGGGTGGTGGTGGAGATGATGGTGGTGGTGGGGATGATGGTAGAGGTGGGATTGATGGTGGTAGTGGTGATGGTGGTGGTGGGGATGATGGGGGTGGTGGGGATGATGGTGGTGGTGGGGATGATGGTGGTGGTGGTTATGGTGGTGGTGGTGATGGTGGTGGTGGTGATGGTGGTGATGGTGGCGATGGTAGGGGTGGGATTGATGGTGATAGTGGTGGTGGTGGTGGTGGGGATGATGGTGGTGGTGGGGATGATGGTGGTGGTGGGGATGATGGTGGTGGTGGGGATGGTGTGAGAGAAGATGTGCCGAAGTTAAAAGTTGTTTGTGTGGGTTTTTGTGTGGTGATGAAACGTTTTGTGCTTCATGTCGCTGTTTGTGCTTCGTTATTGCATTGTTTCACTCATTTTATTGTATCATATTTTTTTGTATCATATTGTATTATACTGTATTTATTGTATTATATTTAATTGTATTGTATTTTATTGTATTGTATTTCATTGTGTTTTATTGTATTTTAATTTATTGTATTGCATTGCATTGTATTCACAGCAGGGTATTGCACTGCATGGTGGGAAAGACACCTCTTTTTTGAGAGCTTGTGAAATCATGCAGACGTCCACCACTGCAATTGCCACGGCCTTCTCCCTGCAGTCGTTCAATCATTTCCATCTGAATACTCTTTGATTACTCAATCTTGCGCAATAAGCTACTTTTATCTACTGGATGCGAAGATGCCAACGCTCAAAACATGTTTCACGCAGTACCAAAAAAATTAATAATAATAAAACTACGAATAAAATTATATTTTTTATTATGATTATATTATGATATATAATAGTGGATGTTATTATAACATAATAAAAGAGCCATCAAACCCAATTTGAAGAGATCCCTCTGTGAGGTATAATATGAAGCAGGACTACAAAAAATACAAAAAAACAAAAAGGAACTTCTGTGGACCCTTGAGAGACGACGTAAGCTCTGCTGTACTGTCTGGTGTGGAGTCCCCTTGAGTCCTGCTTCTTCCTGGCGTAGCCGTACTGTGGAGGAACAGGTTTTTGTTGACTATGAAAGATTCCATTAACCTGATTTAAATCCATTGAATTAATTTTATTAAAAGTACCGCAAAGAAACGGCAATGAAGCGGGCAGTATTTGGAAAAGAATTAACAATGAATTGGTGGTTTCGAAATGTATTTTTTCAAGTTTTATTTATTTTTGTATAAAGTTCAAAAAATTGGTTTTTTAAAGTTTTCAACCGTACTCTCACCAGCCTTTCTTCCGTTATGACGCTGGTGACGTCACGAATTGCGGTTCCTGCGTGGAACTTTTGTGAGAAGGTGGTTTGGACCGCCACCAGAGCAAACATCAGGAAAAGAATTCGCTTTGAAGGCATCATAGACTGGTAGTCACTCCAAGGAGTGTGGAATGCTTCAATAGTGTTGAAATCTATAGGTTGAAAATGAAGTTTTGTTCAATCTTCTGATTTTTGAATCGAAGTTATAGGGACTTTATAGCAGCTTTGATGATACTTGAATTTCTATGAATACTTTTCATCTACTTGAAAAGACATGTGACAGATAATAGACTTGTGAGATCATTTTATCTAATTTTTACGGGAAAGTATACTTTTATCTGAACAAACAAAAATAGAATAATAGTAGTTTTTGTATTATCTTGAATCTTAAAAACTATTGGTCCATAAATGAGTTGAAAAAATCAGTAAAAAACTTTCCTGATTTTAGAAATAAATTGAAAAAAAAAATTTTCAGAATAAAAATATACATAGCTTAGAATAACTTTTTTTTCGGTTGTGAAGAAAAATTGTAAAATTTTGAAAAATGATCGCGCATCGCAGTATTGTCGGAAGTGTGTTTTTAGATTTTCTCTTTTTTGTTGATGTTCTCTGTAAGTGCCTGCATTCGTCGCTTTTTGAATCTATTTGGATCTTTCAAATATAATCGTTTGAAAAATATATAAGATAGTTTTGAAAAACTATTATGTACAAATATTTTAAATTTGAGTATTTTGATTTCAATTCAGAAAAATGGGGAAATTTTTGAAACCAGGAAAGGTTGTGCTTGTTCTCGGAGGCAAGTATGCCGGCAAGAAGGCTGTCATCATCAAAGTAAGTATTTTCATGTTTCAAGTTAACAGAATTAAAAAATGATTTTACATGTATCATACTTTAGTGTCTATTCGCAAATAATTAAAGTGCATGATCGATCATTTTAGAACCACGATGAAGGCACTTCTGATAAGCCTTACGGACATGCTCTAGTAGCTGGTATTGACAGGTATCCTTTGAGGATCCTTAAGAAAATGTCCAAGAAGAAGGTTAAGCAAAGAAGCAAAGTAAAGCCTTTCCTCAGAGTCTACAACTACAATCACATTATGCCAACACGGTTTGTAATACTTGTATTCTCAACAATTTCCCACAATAAATACAAACCTTCCACCTACTACAGTTACTCCATGGATGTGAACTTGGATAAGCAAGTGGTGAACAAGGATGCATTCAGAGACCCAGCTCTCCGAGTTAAGGCCAGAAGAGAAATCAAGGCCAAGCTTGAAGCCAGGTTTGTGCCTGTTTCAAAGATTTTTTTTGTAGATTTTATCAATGTTTCTAAAATTATTGTTTTTTTGTATGTATGTTACTGGAAGAAGATAATGTCTTAAACCGCGGAGAATTTCAACTTGGCATTTAGTCAGTGTTGACCAGACACCATGGAAGATAAAATCCTTATTCTTTTTCATTTTTTAAGTTGTGGTCAACTTGAAGTCAATGAATGATGGACATACCATTTAAAGCATATTTATTATCTTTCACCTCAAACCCAATTTAAATTTTTTGCCATTTAAAAAAATTCATCTTTTGTATACCATTATTACATTTTTAGGTACAAGACGGGCAAGAACAGGTGGTTCTTCACCAAGTTGAGGTTCTAAGCACCATTTGATGACTGTTTTGTAACCTCGAGGTTGTTCAAATAAATATACAAAAAAATATTCTTTTATTTGATTCAAAAACAATTTGCATGGCTTCAAGTCACTTCATTTGAGGGTGATTTTTAGGTAAGATTAAATAACGTAAGTATATTCACATATCGATGAGAAAGTGTATTCGGATTTCAAAATCTGTGGATTGTTTTGTGATCGTGTTTCTCGTGCAAGTGGTCAAGGTTGTTCCACCATGAGGTTAGGAAATTCTGGCATATCAGCCTGAACCATGGAGTGATTAACAGGTCCTTGTCTTCTGTTGATGTTTAACATTTGTTTAATGTTTTCATCCATGGAACGTTATATTTTTACTATCCTTATAATTATACTATACTTTATTAAAACAAAATTTTTTAGTTGTGGTCAGAATATGATTAGACTGTCCTACCAAGCATTGCCTTCAGCCTTTCTTGGTTGACATATTCAATGGCTTGCACTTCATTTTCATTGATTTTCACGTCTACGTCCTTCTTCACTACAAGCACATAGTCTATCTCGTGTTCTCCAAACACACCATCTTCCGGAACATTGGATGATTTGTAGTGAATCCTTGTCAAGTAGTCAATACTACAGGTAGGGACCTATTAAAAGTAAAAAGTGCATTGAAAGACACATTTTTTGAATCTCAAATAAATGGAATGGTATGTTAAAATGTTTTGATGAAACAAAATTTTTTTTAATGTTTGAGCTTTTTATAAAACTACCTGCTCAGCTTGAATTCCTAACTCATGGTTCAGCTTCCTTTGGGCTGCATTTTTGACGCCTTGTGCATTCTCTTCTATAAGTTCCAATTGCCTATTAAGGGGGTGGCTACAGCAGGTGTTTGTCCAGTGATCTGAAATTCATCGCAGCAGTATTAGACAAAAAATTTGAATAATGAGAAATTATTGAAATTCAACAACAGAGATTATGGATTGTATCCTTTTTACTTGGATAAGTAATTTTCGCTGCAGATCGCTGTTGTAAGAGAAGCTCATTCTTAGAATTGAACAAAAAAACACTGAAAGCTCTGTGAAGCATTCCTGAGTGTTACCAAAATATATGAATCAATTGCAATCTTAGGATAGTCAATACAATTATACCTGTATCAATATTTTTTAAAAGATGACAATTTTTTTTGAAAGTAGATCCTGTTTTTTGATCGTTTCTATCGATCAAAATGCATTCTTCCTCCATCAGTTTCAACTGGGTTGGGTCAAGTGCCTCAAAGGCACTCATATTTTTATGAAGGTCTTGCATCGGAGTCTTCCTGGAAATTATTTTAAAAAATTCTTTAAAAAAACTGTAAAAGAATTGAAGAAATAAATAAAAATTATACTTAAAACGACTCAGCATTCTTGAAAATTGCGAAACACGCATTAGGTCGGTGGTAAAGCTTAAAAGAAAACCAAGGTTTAAACTTACATTTAGTTAATGAAAATACAAACCAAGATGATACTGAAATGAATATGAGTGAAACTTTTCATATTAATTTCAAACCTTTCATTAATTTCAATTAGAGAAAAATGATTCTATGTTATAGGCATGTGAATTATCGGACTCTTTAATTTAATCAGAACTTTGCACTATGGCATCATGTATACAATTAATGATACACCTGTGTTGTTTTTCAAATAAAAAAAAATTATTCTAAAATATTTTTTCGAAATTGTTCCACATTGTCATTGATTTTCTGACTGCCTCTATAAGCACCAAAAAATAAAAATATTGAAGTATCAACTGAGGGAGGCAATCAAATTGTTCTTTAATAATTTTAATTGAAAATCATTTTTCTCAAATCGATAATTGAACTTTGTATTCGACTTGAAGCACTTTTAAAATAATTCATAATTCTATGTATTATAAATCTCAGCAAGTTATCTTAAAAATAGAAACGATTTTTACGCGAATTATCAAAAATATAATTTTTATCTTTCATGATTAACTTCTATTTTATCAAAACATACTAAAAGCTTGAACAGAGTTGTGAACACGGCAAAATACCTTAAAGACAGCACGGATTTGTGAGCTGCATGTGTGGGTGTTCGTAAGCTGAAAAACTTGAGAGGATTCAAAAGATGTATTACCAAAGATACATTTTTTTGAAAAATTTTAAAAAATTTTTTTATGAGTTTGAAGGAAAAACGAAAAAAGTAAGAAAATATAACTGGCATGTATAACGAGGTTAATTTGAAGAGATAAACCGACGCATGAAATTTGATTAAAAGTGCGCATTGGGCATAAAACGTGCAATAAGATAAATAAATTGATGAGACCATTTAGCAAAAGCGACCAAAAATTCAAAGAGGCGTAATAAATAAACGAATGAACAAGAAAGCAGACGAATAAGCAAACAAGCAAACAGAAGAAGCGCTCGGCAAAGAAGAATATAAATTCCAAAGGGCCCCGTGAATCAGCTTTGAGATTTATGTACAAGATTGCCGCTGTGGTAGTAGCATGGAAGTATTAGGAGTAGGAGTAGTAGTAGTAGTAGTAGTAGTAGTAGTAGTAGTAGTAGTAGTAGTAGTAGTAGTAGTAGTAGTAGTAGTAGTAGTAGTAGTAGTAGTAGTAGTAGTAGTAGTAGTAGTAGTAGTAGTAGTAGTAGTAGTAGTAGTAGTAGTAGTAGTAGTAGTAGTAGTAGTAGTAGTAGTAGTAGTAGTAGTAGTAGTAGTAGTAGTAGTAGTAGTAGTAGTAGTAGTAGTAGTAGTAGTAGTAGTAGTAGTAGTAGTAGTAGTAGTAGTAGTAGTAGTAGTAGTAGTAGTAGTAGTAGTAGTAGTAGTAGTAGTAGTAGTAGTAGTAGTAGTAGTAGTAGTAGTAGTAGTAGTAGTAGTAGTAGTAGTAGTAGTAGTAGTAGTAGTAGTAGTAGTAGTAGTAGTAGTAGTAGTAGTAGTAGTAGTAGTAGTAGTAGTAGTAGTAGTAGTAGTAGTAGTAGTAGTAGTAGTAGTAGTAGTAGTAGTAGTAGTAGTAGTAGTAGTATTAGTAGTAGTAGTAGTAGTAGTAGTAGTAGTAGTAGTAGTAGTAGTAGTAGTAGTAGTAGTAGTAGTAGTAGTAGTAGTAGTAGTAGTAGTAGTAGTAGTAGTAGTAGTAGTAGTAGTAGTAGTAGTAGTAGTAGTAGTAGTAGTAGTAGTAGTAGTAGTAGTAGTAGTAGTAGTAGTAGTAGTAGTAGTAGTAGTAGTAGTAGTAGTAGTAGTAGTAGTAGTAGTAGTAGTAGTAGTAGTAGTAGTAGTAGTAGTAGTAGTAGTAGTAGTAGTAGTAGTAGTAGTAGTAGTAGTAGTAGTAGTAGTAGTAGTAGTAGTAGTAGTAGTAGTAGTAGTAGTAGTAGTAGTAGTAGTAGTAGTAGTAGTAGTAGTAGTAGTAGTAGTAGTAGTAGTAGTAGTAGTAGTAGTAGTAGTAGTAGTAGTAGTAGTAGTAATAGTAGTAGAAGTAGTAGTAGTAATAGTAGTAGTAGTAGTAGTAGTAGTAATAGTAGCCACAGTGGTCGTGATGGTTGATTTGTCAGTTTTACTAATCGTGTTACAGTGCCCGCACCAGCACAGGCGGCACAGGAAACAATAAATAGAAAACAATTAGAAGCCACATAAGACTTCAAAGCGGCCGCAACACCACTCAATACTACACAACACCACCCAATGCAACACTACCCTTTTTGTCACGTGTCCACACTTTGAACTTTCTGGAAACAATCCGAATATTCTACTTACTGTAGCCTTACATTTTTTGGTATCTCTTAGCTTTTAAAATTTTCATGTAGGGTTTGTGTAACTCTCATAGCATTTTCAGTTGTATTGTGTTGTATATACTTTTGAAAAATCCTTAGAGCAACAACAACAAAGACAAAAAATAACAACAACAACAAGTAACATAACTATAACTAAAACGGCAAAATAGAAGTAACAATAACATTAAGCACGACAACCAAAACCACAATAGCGACAAGAAAAACCACAATGACTACAACCAAACCACAATGACTACAACCAAACCACAATGACGACAAGCAAACCACAATGACTACAACCAAACCACAATGACGACAACCAAACCACAATGACGACAACCAAACCACAATGACTACAACCAAACCACAATGACGACAAGCAAACCACAATGACTACAACCAAACCACAATGACTACAACCAAACCACAATGACTACAACCAAACCACAATGACTACAACCAAACCACAATGACTACAACCAAACCACAATGACTACAACCAAAACCACAATGACTACAACCAAACCACAATGACTACAAACAAACCACAATGACGACAACCAAACCACAATGACTACAACCAAACCACAATGACTACAAACAAACCACAATGACTACAACCAAACCACAATGACGACAACCAAACTACAATGACTACAACCAAACCACAATGACTACAACCAAACCACAATGACGACAACCAAACCACAATGACTACAACCAAACCACAATGACTACAACCAAACCACAATGACTACAACCAAACCACAATGACGACAACCAAACCACAATGACTACAACCAAACCACAATGACTACAACCAAACCACAATGACTACAACCAAACCACAATGACTACAACCAAACCACAATGACGACAACCAAACCACAATGACGACAAGCAAACCACAATGACTACAACCAAACCACAATGACTACAACCAAACCACAATGACTACAACCAAACCACAAAGACGACAACCAAACCACAATGACTACAACCAAACCACAATGACGACAACCAAACCACAATGACTACAACCAAACCACATTGACTACAACCAAACCACAATGACTACAACCAAACCACAATGACTACAACCAAACCACAATGACTACAACCAAACCACAATGACGACAACCAAACCACAATGACAACAACCAAACCACAATGACGACAAGCAAAGCTATTAAAACTCCAACAACCACAAGAGCGGAAACATTAACTCAAAACCAACAACTTGAACAGTAGCAACAAAGGTACTAAAAAAAACACCACTACAAAAAACAACAACAAAATACTACAGAAAAAACTACAAAGACACGTCAGCAACGACACTCGAAAGCGCCTGAGGGCAAACATGTGTGCGTGTATTTAGTGGTGTCTAGTAATTAGTCACACCATTATCTCTTCGCGTTTAAAAGTGAATCAAACTTGTCGCTTTGCGAGTTCATGAGCTTAATTGTTTTAGCGTAATTTGTTGATCTTTTCCTCCTGCCATCGCTGCCATCAATCATGCGCACGACACACGCACTCAATCATCCATTCACGCGGACTTGTCTTTATTCAAAGAGTCAATTACACGTACTCACAATCAGCCGCTCTTAAGTTGATTTCTCCTAACGTCCAAGTGATGATTCATCTTCTCCCACCACCACTCGCAACACTTTTATCACAACAATCGCTTCTTCTGCAACTGCCACTTCCTCTACTTCTGCCACAAGTGTCGCTCTACTTCAAACACCTTAACTAATAAAACCATCTTCTCTGCCTACCAACCACGGCTCCTGCAAGCGTTATTTCCACCACAGCCACAACAGCCACCACAGCCACCAGAGCCACTAAATCTATTTGAGCCACCATAGCCACCACAGCCACCACAGCCACCACAGCCATCACAGCCATCACAGCCACCACAGCCACCACTGCCACCACAGCTACTTTTGTTACATGAATCATCGCTTCCATACTAGACATCCAAACACCACACATCCTTTCAAGCACGAAAGCCACCTATGAGCATAGCCACCACGCCACCATATTCGCTCAATCAACACCAGAAACCCCTAGTTGTAACCCCCGCTTCTATCAGCCACACCACTACCACAATGATCACTACCATAGCCTCCACAACCCCAACAACAACCACCACACCAAGCATCAACCACTCCACAACAACCACAGCAGTTTCCACGAAAGTATATCCCCAATAACCTCTAATAAACCCCCTCTCAACAACCACTTCCACAAAACAACTCTCACAACCACGCCTAGAACATTTCGCACGAAAAAAACCCCACAACAACCCCCCTCCCCCCCCCCCCCCCAACACCCTCCCCTCCATTCCAGCACTCCCTCCCCCCAACATCTTCTCTCCCCCCTCCCCTCTCCCCCAACATCCTCATCCCCCCCCCCCCCCCCCACCCCAACATCCTCCCCCCCCAACATCCTCCTTTCCAACCCCCATCACCATCAAAAGCCTACGACAGCCACAAAAGTAACCGAAAAGCTTAGCCCCTTACACAAACTACTAAAACAAACGGCAGATGGCAAGCGGGCGGACGTGACCGAGGACTCTTTATGTTGCGCCCACTCGCCCAGTGCTTAGCTTTAACGGCCAGGGCGGATAATTTGTTACGTTACGCACGGGCATTCCTTACGAGACGAGCGCAGAATCGTCTCACTGTCTATGTGCTTCTCTGTAGCCTTTATTGCTTGCTAAGAAATGCTGGTCCTAATTGCCTTTACAGTCTGTGTTTTTTTCCACTTTTTCGTTGCAGCTTATTTTTTGTCGTTTATTCTTTTTTTTTCTCTTAACTTTCAATATTTCCGTCTTTATTTCTTCCCTATCCTCCTTGCAGCTTCCACCTTCAATCGCAGGCATTCTAGTGACCTTCAAAGCACCATGCAGGCTGCAAAGCGCCTTGATTCTTGTGTCAGCGTGCGGACTTTTATGTGGGAGTATTATAGGGATTTGAGAGGCCTCTGTTGCTTGTATAAAAGTGTCATTGGAGCTTTAAACAATGCCGAAAGGGTGTGATGGCGGATTCTTTATGAAGCGCCAAACATCAATTTTGGTCAGAGGTGGTGTGGTTTGTGGTTGGTTTGGAGGGTGGTTTGTGGTTGGTTTGGAGGGTGGTTTGTGGTTGGTTTGGAGGGTGGTTTGTGGTTGGTTTGGAGGGTGGTTTGTGGTTGGTTTGGAGGGTGGTTTGTGGTTGGTTTGGAGGGTGGTTTGTGGTTGGTTTGGAGGGTGGTTTGTGGTTGGTTTGGAGAGAGGTTTGTGGTTGGTTTGGAGGGTGGTTTGTGGTTGGTTTGGAAGGTGGTTTGTGGTTGGTTTGGAGGGTGGTTTGTGGTTGGTTTGGAGGGTGGTTTGTGGTTGGTTTGGAGGGTGGTTTGTGGTTGGTTTGGAGGGTGGTTTGTGGTTGGTTTGGAGGGTGGTTTGTGGTTGGTTTGGAGGGTGGTTTGTGGTTGGTTTGGAGGGTGGTTTGTGGTTGGTTTGGAGGGTGGTTTGTGGTTGGTTTGGAGGGTGGTTTGTGGTTGGTTTGGAGGGTGGTTTGTGGTTGGTTTGGAGGGTGGTTTGTGGTTGGTTTGGAGGGTGGTTTGTGGTTTGTTTAAAAATTGGTTTGTGGTTAATTTAGAAAGTGGTTTGTGAAGTGGAGGGGTTGCTTTGTTGAGTGGAGTGGTTTAGAAAGAGTTGAGTGGTTTGTTGAGTGGTTTGTTGAGTGGTTTGTTGAGTGGTTTGTTGAGTGGTTTGTTGAGTGGTTTGTTGAGTGGTTTGTTGAGTGGTTTGTTGAGTGGTTTGTTGAGTGGTTTGTTGAGTGGTTTTAAGTTGTTGGGGTGTTGAAAAATCGTTGGTTGTCATTCGGTTTTCATCGTTGCCTCGGCACTGAGGCCAAAAGTCACATGTGCATTGCCTCTTCTTACCAAAACCATACCACGTTGACCAGATAACCTCCGTGAGGTTGTATGTGGTGTTATACTGTACGATATTGAAACATTGTGTCGTGAACATGACAGCATGACAGGTTGGTGGGAGGAGTGGTTACCATGTGATGGGTGTTTCCATAGTAACAAGTGTCAACTGAAAACACATTTACTCGAGCATCTCGCATTAAGTTGTATAAACTTCGCCCTCGAGCGTTGCAAGGAATCCCTCCCCACACCACCTATGTGTGTTTGTGTGTGTGTGTGTGTGTGTGTGTGTGTGTGTGTGTGTGTGTGTGTGTGTGTGTGTGTGTGTGTGTGTGTGTGTGTGTGTGTGTGTGTGTGTGTGTGTTTGTGTGTGTGTGTGTGCACGCGTGAGTGTGTATGTGTAAAATAATTTCCTCGGAACGAATAATTCGTCGTAGACAGTTGCTCTAGAGGCTAATGACACAGCGAGACGCAGACGGACATGTAGGCAGACATTAAGAAGGACAAAGAGGAACATTCGAAACAATTACGAGCAGTCGGTGTGATTAGAATATACTCCTGCATCTTCCTTCCTTCAACACACTCATCCTTCGAATCTTTTTGTTTTACTTTTCTTTTTTTTCATTCAAAATATTTTTAAATTTGTTTTTCGAATGTTTGTGTTTCTTTGTTTTTTGGCATTTTTGTTTTTTAGCACATTGTTTTCAACTTGCCTGTTTATATTTTTGCAACCTTTCGGAATTAAAATCTTTTCATATCAGCTCTTTCAGTTGATTCTTTCTTTGTGGTTTTGCCATTTATCTTTTTTCAATTTACTTACTCTTCTCTCTTTCTTATCATCTTATGCACCACTTCAAACCACACGCAAGCACACACACACACACACACACACACACACACACACACACACACACACACACACACACACACACACACACACACACACACACACACACACACACACACACACACACACACACACACACACACACACACACACACACACACACACACACACACACACACACACACACACACACACACACACACACACACACACACACACACACACACACACACACACACACACACACACACACACACACACACACACACACACACACACACACACACACACACACACACACACACACACACACACACACAGTGCTCAAATTGTTGGTTGATAAGGCAGACGATAGATTGAATTATTCAATGGAGCTTCATTAGTCGACTCATAATCTCATTACAAATGGCTCATTCTTGCTATCAATTCGCTTGTCTCTTTCTCTCGCCTTTCCCTTATCTTCGCCAAATAATTTCTTCTCTTTTCTTTTTTTTTATTCTTTTTTTTATTTTTTAAATCTTTTTTTAAATTTTTTTCATTTAGGTATTTTTATTTTCCATGATTTATTTCTTTTTCTTTATTTTATTACTTAATAAATTTTAATTTTTCTCAATTTTTTTTCAAACAGTTTTTTTTCATTTTTTTTTTGGCTGCTTTGACATCTTTCTGGACGCACAGGCGTCAGGATAGTGGCGTTTTAATGTTACTCAACTCACCTCCACAACCTCCAACTCTCCGCTTCTGCGCCTTGGCGCCTCTTACGCCATGTGTTGCAAAATTATTACCAGCGTTTACTTTTCGTTTATTTTTGCACACCTCTCTTCTCACCTACCTCCCTCGTCTCCTCCTCCTTTGACGGTCTTTCCATTTTATTGACTCTTTCCTGCGTGGGGTTCTAGCCAGACTTCACTGCACTTGAGATTAATACTTATTTTAGCATTATTTATAATTATTTCAATAGCGATAACGACATAAATAACAAAAACAATAACAGCAACAACAACAGCAGCAACAGCAACAGCAACAACAACAACAGCAGCAACAACAACAGCAACAACAACAGCAACAACAACAGCAACAACAACAGCAACAACAACAGCAACAACAACAGCAACAACAACAGCAACAACAACAGCAACAGCAACAACAACAACAGCAGCAACAACAACAGCAACAACAACAGCAACAACAACAGCAACAACAACAGAAACAACAACAGCAACAACAACAGCAACAGCAACAACAACAACAGCAGCAACAACAACAAAACAACAAAAAACAACACAATCAGCCGCAGTAACAACAACAATATTCTTCCTATAAATTATTCCTTCTTAACCACCTACCTTCTGTGTGGGGCTGAAGAGGATGAGTTTTTTTCACAAAGACAGCTTCGTAGAAGGGTCTCTGTGAGGGAACATTCATTGAGTTAACTTTTACATCAGTCAATTTAACTTGACGTGGCCTTCAAAAATGGGCTTCGCAAACTCCAACGTAATCATCTTTTCATTCCACCCTCACTCAAACCATCCGACAGTGGTTGGAAAGATTCAATTACGCATAAAACACCAGAGAATAATATTACTCATCATCTTTCGACGCAACCGCCCACCACCTTCCATCAACCATGATCCTCCACCGTCTTCCGTTCTCCATCATCTTTCAACACACATAATCCTTTTTCAATCACTGCCTCCCACCATCTACCATCCACCGTCCACCACCATCCACCATCCACCACCATCCACCATCCACCACCATCCACCATCCACCACCATCCACCATCCACCATCCACCACCGCCTTCCACCATCCGACATCCTCCGCCAGCTTCTTCAATCATATCATTATCTTTTACTATCTACTCCAACGTTGACACAATATCACTTTCCTGTTTGATCTTTTTTGTTGTTGATATGTTTCCAGTCTTTTCACCCCTTATGTTTCCTTCTACCTCATTTCACCCCCCCTCCCCCCTCCACCCTTTTCTATATCCAATATTCTTTACTCTCCCTCACTACCCATCCACCCATGCTTCGCTACATTCTTCACCACCTTCCCAACTCATCCTAAAAAGGATTTCAAAAATTTCCTCTACCAAACTGCCGTCTTCCTCTATTCCTCCACCATTCTTCCACCATTCTTTCATTCTTCCACCATTCTTTTATACTTCCACCATTCTTTCATTCTTCCACAATTCTTTCATTCTTCCACCATTCTTTCATTCTTTCACCATTCTTTCATCATTTTCCACCACTCCTTTACAACCGCCCTTCTACCACTCTTTCACAAGCATCTTTTACTGCCTATTTTCAGCCATCTTTCACTCCCACCACACTCACTTCCACCACTTCTTACTCTTTCTTTCACTCACACTCTTTCTCCTTTCACCACGTTTTCTTCCTTTCTTCCCAACATTACTCCATCCACCCCTCCTCCATCCACCCCTCCTCCATCCACCCCTCCTCCATCCGCCCCTTCTCCATCCGCCCCTCCTCCATCCGCCCCCCCCCCCTCTTCTTCCCTCACTCGCGTCTCATTCCACAAGCGTAGCGGAGGCATGCACTAGCTACAAGAGGCCAATAAATTTGCCGCTAGCGACACCTATCGTCGTTGTTAGCCGCTCTCAAGCGTCCCTGCTTTCTGAAATATTTAATATACTCTCTGCTTTGTGTGTGTGTGTATTTGTGTGTGTGTGTGTGTGTGTGTGTGTGTGTGTGTGTGTGTGTGTGTGTGTGTGTGTGTGTGTGTGTGTGTGTGTGTGTGTGTGTGTGTGTGTGTGTGTGTGTGTGTGTGTGTGTGTGTGTGTGTGTGTGTGTGTGTGTGTGTGTGTGTGTGTGTGTGTGTGTGTGTGTGCGTGTAGAAGTGTGGAAGTGTGGAAGTGTGCGTGGGTGCGTGCGTTCTTGCTTCTTCTTGTAGATGTGTAGATGAGTTCACGAGCGTTCCATGGTGGCGTAGAAAAAGTAAATACTTTTGAAAGATCAAAACCATAAAAGCTTCCGACACGAAGCCTCCATTTCACGACCAAAAATCATTTATTTGTGGCAACACAGTTTACAAACTACCTAAAGAAGTTAATGCCAACGTTTCTTTCGAGTGCAAAGCATTCAATTACCGCTCAATTATGCATGCGTCTGCCTTGCGCCAGTGTCGAAAAACTGGTCAAGTAATGACGAAGATTTCAGCGGAGGTGGTCAAGTCAGTGCAAGGTTTCTACAATTTTCTAGAATTTTCTAGAACCTTCTAGAACCTTCTGGAACTTTCTAGAACCTTCTAGAACCTTCTAGAACTTTCTAGAACCTTCTAAAACCTTCTAGAACCTTCTAGAACCTTCTAGAACCTTCTAGAACCTTCTGGAACTTTCTAGAACCTTCTAGAACTTTCTAGAACCTTCTAGAACTTTCTAGAACCTTCTAAAACCTTCTGGAACCTTCTGGAACTTTCTAGAACTTCGAGTCTTTGAACCTTCCAAAACTTTGGTTTATATTTTTTTCAATTTTTTGTCTTCTTTTGACGATCTTTCAAAATTAATGTTTTTTTTGTGAAATTTTTCAGCATAAAAATTAAAAAGAATTTTCTATAGAATTCGATCGGTTTTGTACGTTCAAATTTCCAGTCCTATTTTTAGCTTTCGTCTTCTTGTTGTTCATCTCTTTGGACTGGGCTGTAGCCGATGTGTCTAAGTTGTCGTTGTAGCTGTTGTAGGTGTTGCAACTGTTGGTGTTGCTGTTGAAATTGTTGTTGCTGCAACAAACGCTGGTAGTGTAGTTGATGTTGCAGTTGCTTGTGGATGTTGTCCTTGTTGTAGGGAGACACTCTTTGGCTTGGAAGATGGTTTCTGATCGGCTGTTGCCGTTGTTGCTGATGTGGTTGTTGTATCTGTTGCTGTTGGTGTTGTAGTTGTTGTTGTTGCTGATGTGGTTGTAGTTTTTGTTGTTGTTGTTGTTGCGCAGTTTTAACAACAACAACATCTTGCTTTACTTTTTCGACAGAAGCTGAAAATCGTTGTCGTTGTTGTTGCAGTAAGTTGTTGTTGTTGTTCATGTTGTCTAATCCAGTCCCTTTGTGCTCTCGTCTACACGGGTGCTGTTGTTGCTGCGGTTGTTGTAGTTGCAGCTGTTGTTGCTGCGGTTGTTGTAGCTGATGCTGCTGCTGCTGTTGATGAAATGTTTTGGTGTGCAGCTTGAGTTCTTGTACGTCGGTGAAAATGGCCGCACAAACGGAGCACGTGACCTTGGCCTTGGTGTGTGTCCTCCTCACGTGACTGTCATGGGCGGCGTGAGAGGCAAAAGCCTTGCCGCAGTGTTTGCACTTTGAGAAGGTAGTGGTGGTCGTGTGGGGATGGTGGTTGTTTGTGTGGGGGTGGTGGTTGTTTGTGTGGTGGTGGTGGTTGTGGTGGTGGTGGTTGTTTGTGTGGTGGTGGTGGTTGTTTGTGGTGGTGGTTGTTTGTGTGGTGGTGGTGGTTGTTTGTGTGGTGGTGGTGGTTGTTTGTGGTGGTGGTTGTTTGTGTGGTGGTGGTGGTTGTTTGTGGTGGTGGTTGTTTGTGTGGTGGTGGTGGTTGTTTGTGGTGGTGGTTGTTTGTGTGGTGGTGGTGGTTGTTTGTGGTGGTGGTTGTTTGTGTGGTGGTGGTTGTTTGTGTGGTGGTGGTTGTTTGTGTGGTGGTGGTGGTTGTTTGTGTGATGGTTGTTTGTGCGGTGGTTGTTTGTGTGGTGGTGGTTGTTTGTGTGGTGGTGGTGGTTGTTTGTGTGGTGGTGGTGGTTGTTTGTGTGGTGGTGGTGGTTGTTTGTGGTGGTGGTTGTGTGGTGGTGGTGGTTGTTTGTGTGGTGGGGGTTGTTTGTGTGGTGGTGGTGGTTGTTTGTGGTGGTGGTTGTGTGGTGGTGGTGGTTGTTTGTGTGGTGGTGGTGGTTGTTTGTGGTGGTGGTTGTTTGTGTGGTGATGGTTATTTGTGGTGGTGGTTGTTAGTGTGGTGGTGGTTGTTTGTGTGATGGTTGTTTGTGCGGTGGTGGTTGTTTGTGTGGTAGTTGTTTGTGTGGTGTCGTTTTTGTGGTTGTGGTAGTTGTGTTTTGTGGTGGTTGTTTGTGTAGTAGTAGTTGTTTTTTGGTGGTTGTTTGTAGGTTTGAAGCGACATTAATAAAAACACAAAGCATTGAAACAATCATGACGATAATTGATACAAAAACAGCAACAAAAAATAGAACAACAACTTCAACTATTACAACAAGTGAAACCATGAACACAACAACCTCCTCAACAATTACAGCAACAACCTCCTCAACAATTACAACAACAACCTCCACAACAATTACAGCAACAACCTCCACAACAATTACAGCAACAACCTCCACAACAATTACAGCAACAACCTCCACAACAACAACAATGTCTACCTTGAAAGGTTTCTCTCCAGAGTGTTGCCTGATGTGGGTTCGGAGGATGGAAGAGGCGGTGAAGGCCTTGGAGCAGTACATGCACTTGTATGGTCTTTCCCCGCTGTGCACCTGCGCCACATGATGTCACTCACCCCTCCGTAATACAACACGCCACACCACACCACACCACACCACACCACACCTTACCACACCTTACCACTCCTTACCACACCACACCACACCACACCACACCACACCACACCACACCACACCACACCACACCACACCACACCCTACCACACCACACCACACCACACCACACCACACCACACCACATCACACCACACCACACCACACCACACCACACCCTACCACACCACACCACACCACACCACACCACACCACACCACATCACACCACACCACACCACACCACACCACATCACACCACACCACACCAAACCACACAACACCACACCACACCACGCCACACAAACCCTCATGTGTTTGTTAAGACTGGAGGATTGACTGAAGCTTTTGGCACACACCACACACTTGTGCGGTCTGTGCTTCTCATGCACATGCAGAATGTGAATGCGAAGTCGGTCTCTTTTCTCGAACGATCTGTGAGTTCATCATCATCATAACCCTCATTGGCTTAATTCCCGTCAAGGCTGCGAAGGTTACAGACCGTGGCAAAGAACCGAAATAGAATAAAAAGAAAACTGCGTGGACGTGTGGTGCTTTATACAAAGATTTCATAACATTAAATCAAAATAAAATAAGATAGATAAAATATAAATTCAATGAATAAATAATAAACGCAAGCTAAAATAATGTGATGGAGACGATACCCCATACAATAGAACCCAATAAAACTGTGGAGCTTCATAACTCTACGGGGTTCACGCCACTATAATAATGTTTGTATTTGTATTGTATTGTCGTGTATTTTGAAATACTATATAATATAAAATAACATTATACATTAGATACTATACAAATAAAATAAAATACAAAAATACAATACAAAACGTAACACTACAAAAATAAAATACAAAACCATACAATAAAATACAAAAAAAATTAAAAAAATTATAAAAAAGACAATACAAAACAGTAAAAAAAGAAAATACAATAAAACACAACACAATAAAATAAATACAATACAAAACAACACAATAAAATAAATACAATACAAAACAACACAATAAAATAAATACAACAAAAAACAACACAATAAAATAAATACAACAAAAAACAACGCAATAAAATAAATACAATACAAAACAACACAATAAAATAAATACAATACAAAACAACACAATAAAATAAATACAATACAAAACAACACAATAAAATAAATACAATACAACACAACACAATAAAATAAGTACAATACAAAACAAAACAATAGAAATGTCGATAGAAAAACAATACAACACGCTAAAACGATGCAAATAGGAGTTCTATTAGTTTTTGAGAAGCCCACAATTTCAATGAAAACACGCTATCATATTTGGTCAAATTGTCTGCACAGTCATTGTTTGCAGTCAATTCACGAACCTGGTACATATGTGGCATGGGTATTTTCTGTCTCCCTGATCCACGCATCTGTGTGGTTAGAAGGCGTTCAATTCACTTTTTTTACAGAATATATTTCTGTTTCCATAAATTTATGTTTTTTAAATATTTCTGTTTTCATATATTTATTTTTTTTATATTTCTGTTTTCATATATTTATTTTTTTTTATATTTCTGTTTTCATATATTTATTTTTTTTTATATTTCTGTTTTCATAAATTTATTTTTTTTATATTTCTGTTTTGTACATTTTTATTTTTATATATATACTTGTTTTTATTTTTAAATTTCAGATATCCGTATAAATTTTGTCTTATCTGAATTTTTTATCTTTTTTTATTCATTTCCCTCCATTGGTTTTTCATCCATCCATTCTCTTCAAACCAAGTAGTGAAAGCGTTTGAAAAAACCTTCTAACAGTCAACTCATGAACTTTTTAAACTCACAAACCTAGTGTACTTGAGGTGCTTGTCTCTGTAGTACTCGTAGGCAAAAACCTTTCCACACCTAGCGCATGTGTAACCATCAGGGTCTGACGTCATCGGGAGGGGGGTTTGTGATTGGTTGGAGAAATTGAATTTTTTCATTGAAAATATAAACAGTAATAATTAAACAAATAAAAACAGTTTTTTTTTTAAATATTTTTATCGGTTCAAAGGTTGTATTTTGATTTGGTTTAAAGCTTTTACGGTTAGTCATAATATAGCTAAGGTTTCATTCAAAGACGCACTTTCTTTTCATTATGATTATACTCACCCTTGATTATAATTACAATAATTATTAATTATAATTATAATAAGTATTAATTATAGGTATAATAAGTATCAATTATAATTATGAGTATTGATTATTATCATAATGAGTAGTGGTCATATTTATTAAAATTATTAATTATAATATCAATAACTATTGAATTTATTAATACTTATTATTAATTTTGATCAAATTATTCACAAATAATAAGTATATTAATATTTATTTCTTTACAATTAATAAGTATAACAATAATAATTAATAATAATTATTTTTAATTATTATTTTAATAATTTTTAATTGTTATAATTATTACTTAAAAAATTATTAATTATAATTTTAATAATTATTTATTATTTACAGTTTTTGGTTTCAAAGACTCACTTTCTTTTTCCATGTCGAAGAGTCCTTCTTTCTTTCCTGCCACATAGCGGAAATCCATCTCACTCACGTGATTCGTTGTTATTTTTAACTTCTGTTCTATTTTTAAACCGAGGGGAATCCCCATAAATTGTAAGTATGTTTGTTCGTCGTACCAAACCAATAATTCTTCGCCTTCTAGCACATCTCTGGTGACCTGCGTTGTTTTGTTGTTGTTGTTTTTTTTTTCATTGTTTTTATTGTTGTTGTTTTCTTTTCATTGTTTTTATTGTTGTTGTTTTCTTTTCATTGTTTTCATTGTTTTTTTCCATTGTTTTTTTTCATTGTTTTTATTGTTGTTGTTTTTTTTTACGGTCAAACTCCTATTTTTTCATCTATTATAAGTTGAACAGGTTTGTTTTAAAAACAAAAAAAACAACCACACCAAACCACTCCTGCCACAGCCACTACGACCACAATCACTATGACCACAACCACCATCATCACAGCCACCAACATCACAACTACCACCACAATAACAAAAACAAGCACCATCACTATACCAAGTGGCCACTACTACAACCATCCTACCAACCACCACAGCAACCAAAACCACCACAGCCACCACAGCCACCACAAATGCCACAACTACCACTTAACCTTCCCCCACCACTACCACCACTACCACAACCACAACCACCACAGCCACTACAGCCACCACAACCACCACAGCCACCACAACCACCACAGCCACCAACTTCAAAGTAGACAACGTCGTTTAGTTGAAAAGCTTTGACGTTTTGTTCTTCGCTTGAACGGGCACACCTCACCAGTGCCATCCAGGCTGTATCCTGACTGTTGTCGTTGTTGTTGTTGTTATTGTGGTTAATGTTGTTGTTGTTGATGTTGTTGTTGTGGTTTTTGTTGTTGTTGTGGTTGATGTTGTTGTTGTTGTTGTTGATGATGTTGTTTTTGTTGCTGTTGTTGGTGGTGATGTTGTTGTTGATGTTGGTTTTGTTTTTGATAGTGTTGGTGATGATGTTGGTGTTGCTGATGTTTGTGTTAGTGATGTTGCTGTTAGCATTATTGTTGCTGTTGATGTTGACTTTGTTGTTAGTATTGGCGATGATTTTGTTGTTGGTGTTGTTGTTAGTGTTTGGGGTTTTGTTTATATTATTGTTGATGTTGCTGTTTATAATGTTTTTGTTGTGGTCGTTGTTGTTGTTGTTGTTTGTAATGCGGCGAACACAAAAACTAATGTAATTATTATTATTGGTTCTGTTGACTTTATTATTATTATTATTATTTTTATTATTAACATTATTATTGTTATCTATATTACTATTATTGTTTATATTTTCCATAGTCTGGTTATTTTTATCCTCATGACGATTGTTAGTCTGAAATACATCACTGCTGGAGTTGTTACTACAGTTGTTGTTGGGGCTGTTGCCCGGGTTGTTAGTATTGTTTTTGTTGTTGTTTTTGTTGTTGTTGTTGTTGTTGATGTTGTTGTTGTTGTTGCTATGATAAAGTTCTGCAACACTAAAAGCAGCAGATGTGTTGAATCCACTTGAAATTTTGAGCTTAAAAGTGGATTCTATATTGAGGCTGCTCGTGTCGCTGTGGCGTGTGGTGCTTCTGTTGACGTAATCGCCAATATAATCACGAGCACCACCAACACCACTACCAACACCCCCACCAACACCCCCACCAACACCACCACCAACACCACCACCACCACCAACACCACCACCAACACCACCACCACCACCAACAACACCCCCACCACTTTCACCACTTTCACCACCACCACCACCACCACCACCACCACCACCACAGTCTTCACCACTATTACTCCCTCCCCCATCACCACCATCTCTACACATCATCACATCAATTCTTCCACCATCGTCCTCCTCCCGAGTGAGAGGGTGTTTTTGTTTGTTGGTAGTTGGTATATTGACGTTGGTACAGCCATCCTTGTTGTTGTTGAGGTTGATGCTGCTATTGTTACTGTTGTTGTTGTTGCTATTGTTACTGTTGTTGTTGTTGCTATTGTTATTGTTGTCGTTGTTGCTATTGTTATTGTTGTTGTTTTTGCTATTGTTACTGTTGTTGTTGTTGCTAATGTTGCTGTTGTTTTTGATATTATTACTGTTGTTGTAGCTATTGTTTTTGTTGTTAAAGTTATAATTATTGTAGCTATTCTTATTTTTATTGTTGCTATTGTTGTAGTTATTGTTATTGTTATATTTGTTATTGTTGTTGTTGCTATTGCTATTGTTGTTGTAGCTATTGTTATTATTATTATTATTGTTGTTATTATTTCTGCTGTATTTGTTATTTTTGTACTTGGAAAGTGTACTGAGAGGTGCGTTGATGAAATGACTCAAGCGACCATCATTACCGAAAACCTGAATGGTGGAGGACGAGAGATGAATTGGTGGTTTGTGAATAAATGATCGGATTGGTGGGTGAATGAGGAGTGAATGAGTATTATTGTGTTGACTGAGGATTGATGTGTTGAGCACGTGTTGGAGATTGAATGATGAGTTGATGAAGTTATACATGGGTGAGATTTGAAGGATGGATGAGGTAGTGAATGGATGAGATTCAAAGGATGGGTGAGATTTGAAGGATGGATGAGGTGGTGAATGGATAAGATTCGAAGGATGGATGAGATTTGAAGGATGGATGAGATTCGAAGGATGGATGAGATTCGAAGGATGGATGAGATTCGAAGGATAGATGAGATGGTGGATGGATGGATAGATTGAATGGATAAAAATGACAAAAAATGAATGAATGGGCTGATGAGAATGGATTAATGGGATGAACGGCTGAAAGATACCCTATAAAATGGCTTAATAGGTGGATGGATGAATGGGTGACTGGTTGAAGAGATGGATGAGTGGGTAGATGGATGAATGGGTGATTGGTTGAAGAGATGGATGAGTGGGTGGATGGGTTGTTGATCAGCTGAATGAATTGATAGATGATTAGATCAGCTAATTGCTGATTGGATAGTTGGTCAGATTGATGGATGAATGGATGGATTAGGGGTCAGAGTGATGGATGAATGGATGGATGAATGAATGATTTACTGGTCAGAATGATGGATGAATGGACGTGTAGGGAATAAAGAGGGGTTGATAAGATGATGAAGTAACAAACCTCCCACACTTGGTCGTTGTCATCTGCACCCTTTACCTCTCCCACCCCCACGCCCCTCCCCCTGTATGGCCCATACCTCACCCCTGCTCTCACCACACCCCCACCCTCAAAAGCCATGTCCCTCTTGCTCTTGCCGTGTTTGTATTTTATTTTATTGTTGTTTTTTACGTCATTGTAAGGAATTTTATTATTGTTGTTGCTGTTTTTGTTATTGTTGTTGTTGTTATTATTGTTATTGTTGTTTTTATTCGTTGTAGTACTAATATCCTCTTCTTTGTTTTCAGTATTTTTATATATTTGATTTTTTTTTGTTTTTTCGTTCATGTTTTCATTACTTATATCCTCAACTTTTTCCTCATCCTCTCCACCTCCCCCATCTTCATCCCCGTGGTTACTACTATTATTAATTCTAATAGTGCCATCGAAACAATCGTCTTCTCTACTGTCAGCATGAATCTTTTCATCTTTATCAGGCTTTTCAATTTTAGTATTTTTATTAATATTATTTATTTTATTTTCATCGTTATTATTATTGTTATTATTATTATTATTATTATTATTATTATTATTATTATTATTATTATTATTATTATTATTATTATTATTATTATTATTATTATTATTATTATTATTATTATTATTATTATTATTATTATTATTATTATTATTATTACTATTATTATTATTATTATTATTATTATTATTTTTAATATGATTGGAATCAATGCAATAATCACTATTCATATTTTTCACATTATCATTATCACCATCTATACTACCATCATTATTATCATTGTCATTTTCATAATCATTATCGTTTTCTTCTTCTTCATCATCATCCGCATTTCCATCTTCTCCAACGTAGACTCCTACCTTGTAGACACCACAGAGGGAAGATGGCTTGAGACAGAGACCTGACAATGAATACTAGGGGTGATGAAGTATCTTGAGGCATTTTGAGGTATCTTTATTATGAGGCATTTTATCAAATTAACAAATCCGTACATTAAATCATAATAACTCGCTCAAATGAGCTGATTACAACCAATTGGCAGACTAATTGGCCGACTAATTGGCCGACTAATTGGCCGACTAATTGGCCGACTAATTGGCCGACTAATTGGCCGACTAATTGGCCGACTAACTGGCTAATTATTTAAATTTTAAGTAAATAAACATTTTTCAACATTTTCTTCATATTTAATTAATTTAAGTATAATTAAGGATTCGAAAGATTTTATTATAAGAATGTGATAAATATAGGTAATCTAATCTAATCTAATCTAATCAAATCTAATCTAATCTAATCTAATCTAATCTAATCTAATCTAATCTAATCTAATCTAATCTAATCTAATCTAATCTAATCTAATCTAATCTTATCTAATCTAATCTAATCTAATCTAATCTAATCTAATCTAATCTAATCTAATCTAATCTAATCTAATCTAATCTAATCTAATCTAATCTAATCTAATCTAATCTAATCTAATCTAATCTAATCTAATCTAATCTAATCTAATCTAATCTAATCTAATCTAATCTAATCTAATCTAATCTAATCTAATCTAAAGATTTTTCTAGCGCTGATTATACACTATGGCTTTAGTTTTGAAGTTCTCAATGGCCTACGCTACTTGAGTAATGTTGACTGATGTAGAAGATTAAGAGAAGATTATTGGAAAGATTATTGGGGGGGAGGTTGATTAAGGAAGAGATTAATACGTGAAGTTTATTAAGAACTTAATGTTTCAGTAACTTTGAATAAACCTTTTGAATGAAGGAGAGTAAGAAAAGACAAACATGAAGGGAAGAAATAAGAATATGAAAAAAATGAATAAAAATAATTAAAAAATAATTTAAAAATAATTAAAAAATAATTAAAAAATAATTAAAAAATACTTTTAAAAAAATATAAAAATAAGTTAAAAATAACAATAAAAAAATTAAAATATAAATATTCATGAGAAAAATTGAGTATAGGTTGAATAAGAGCAAAAAGAGAGGAAGTTGAATATAAAAATGACTAATAATAATAAAAAAAAAGAAAAACAAGAAAAATAAGAAAAATAAGAAAAAAGAATAAAAATAATAAAAATAATAAAAATAATAAAAACAATAAAAACAAGAAAAATAATAAAAATAATAAAAATCCGAAAAATAACAAAAATCAGAAAAATAAGAAAAATTAGAAAAATTAGAAAAATAAGAAAAATCAGAAAAATCAGAAAAATTAGAAAAATAAGAAAAATTAGAAAAATAGGAAAAAGGTGAGTAAAGGAAAGGTGGAAAGAGAGAAGGAAGTGGAGGAAGATTTGAAAAGAGTGAATAGTGACCTTCAGGGAGAGAGAGTCTGCTTCGTATGTTGGTGAGTGTTGTGTAGGTGTGGAGGAGGGTGTTGGAAGGGTTGTGGAGAGAGGTCTCATTGGTGGTGTGGAGGAGGGAGCCAAGAGGATCAACCGTTGGTGGTGTGTTGGTGCTGATGTTGGCAGAAGAGAACAATGTCGATGATGATGATGATGATGATGATGATGGTGCTGATGATGATGATGATGATGATGATGATGATGATGATGATGATGATGATGATGATGATGATGATGATGATGATGATGATGATGATGATGATGATGATGATGATGATGATGATGATGATAATGATGATAATGATGATAATGATGATAATGATGAAAATGATGATGATGATGATGATGATGGTGCTGATGATGACGATGGAAAAGAACGAAAAGAAGAGGAAGAGGAGGAGGAGGATGGCGAGAATGGAGATAAGAAAAATGAAGAAGAAGATGAGGATGATGATGCTGGTGCAAGGAGAGATAGCAAGGACTTGGGGTAGATTTTATTGGCGGTAACATCTTGGAAGAGAATCCGTTCAATGCCTGTGGGTTCGAAGTGGGCTGGAATTCAAAAAGGGACTCGAGTCTTAAAGAAGTTTTGTAAGAAAAACTGAAATAAAAAATGGAAAGGAAGAATATGAAAAAAAAATCTAAAAATGAAGATGGCAGGAAAAAGAATGGAATGAAAAAGGATGGAGAGGAAAAGGATGGAGAGGAAAAGGATGGAGAGGAAAAGGATGGAGAGGAAAAGGATGGAGAGGAAAAGGATGGAGAGGAAAAGGATGGAGAGGAAAAAGATGGAGAGGAAAAGGATGGAAAGGAAAAGGATGGAGAGGAAAAGGATGGAGAGGAAAAGGATGGAGAGGAAAAAGATGGAGAGGAAAAGGATGGAAAGGAAAAGGATGGAGAGGAAAAGGATGGAGAGGAAAAGGATGGAGAGGAATAGGATGGAGAGGAAAAGGATGGAGAGGAAAAAGATGGAGAGGAAAAGGATGGAAAGGAAAAGGATGGAAAGGAAAAGGATGGAGAGGAAAAGGATGGAGAGGAAAAGGATGGAGAGGAAAAGGATGGAAAGGAAAAGGATGGAAAGGAAAAGGATGGAGAGGAAAAGGATGGAGAGGAAAAGGATGGAGAGGAAAAGGATGGAGAGGAAATGGATGGAAAGGAAAAAGATGGAGATAAAGAGGATGAGAAAAAAATGGGGAAAAGAAAAGAAAAAAAAATGATGGGAAAGAATGAGTGGGTGGAGGAGGATGGAGAAGCAAAAGAACATTTGAATGAAAGTTGGAAAATCAGAAAAGAAGGAAGAAAAAAGTGAAGAGATGGAAAAATGGTAGAAGAAAAAAGGAAGAGTGAAGAAATAGAAAAAGGAAAGTGGAGAGGAGGAGGAGGAAGAGGAAAGTGGAGAGGAGGAGGAGGAAGGTGGAGAGGAGGAGGAGGAAAGTGGAGAGGAGGAGGAGGAAGAGGAAAGTGGAGAGGAGGAAGAGGAAGAGGAAAGTAGAGAGGAGGAGGAGGAAGAGGAAAGTGGAGAGGAGGAGGAGGAAGGTGGAGAGGAGGAGGAGGAAGGTGGAGAGGAGGAGGAGGAAGAGGAAAGTGGAAAGGAGGAGGAGGAAGAGGAAGGTGGAGAGGAGGAGGAGGAAGAGGAAGGTGGAGAGGAGGAGGAGGAAGAGGAAGGTGGAGAGGAGGAGGAGGAAGAGGAAAGTAGAAAGGAGGAGGAGGAAAAGGAAGGTGGAAAGGAGGAGGAGGAAGGTGGAGAGGAGGAGGAGGAAAAGGAAGGTGGAAAGGAGGAGGAAGAAGAGGAAAGTGGAAAGGAGGAGGAGGAAGAGGAAAGTGGAGAGGAGGAGAAGGTAAATGGAAAATGACGAGTGAAAAAAAGTGAAAGATGGAGAGAAAGTAGAAAAGATTGAAAGAAGGAGTAAAGATGGAGAAAAAAAGGAAGGTGGAAGGAGGAAGGTGGAAGGTGAAGGTGGAAGGTGGAGGAAGGTGAAGAAGGTAGATAAAAGGAAAAAGGTGGAGAAAAGCGAAGGAAAGAAGGAAGAGAGGAAGGTGGAGGAAAGGAGGAAGAGAGGAAGGTGGAGGAAAGGAGGAAGAGAGGAAAGTGGAGGAAAGGAGGAAGAGAGGAAGGTGGGAAGAGAGGATTCACACTTAACGGCACTTTGAGAGTATTAAAGTTGCAACGTCAAAACGGCGGTCAATAAGAACTTCGATTCGGAATGCGTCAATAATGCTATTGCTTTAGTGCTCTCGAGGCCTCCTTATCTGCCAGGACATTTGTAAGGGTTCGATGTGAAGAATTGATTTAACTGACCGTAACTCAATGTGGTATTGTTCTTTGTTGTTGTTGTTTTTGTTGCTGTTGATGTTGTTTGTTGTATTAGCGCTGTTGTCGTTGTTGTTACTGTTGTTGAAGCTGTTAAAGGGTTTGAGGGTGTTGCTTTTGCTGAAGTTGCTGTTATTTTCAATATTGATGTTGTTAATGGAGATGCTACGAATGTTGGAAAGGTTGAACTCATTGTTGTTGTTGTTGTTGTTGTTGGTGTTGTTGTTGGTGTTGTTGTTGTTGGTGTTGGTGTTGTTGTATTTATTGTTGTTTTTGTCGTTGTGTATGTTGAGTTGTTTGTTTGGTTCTTGGAGTTGTTTGTTGAGTTTTTGGGAACTTCCCACAAAACACTTGTTGAGGTTGTTGTTGTTGTTGTTGTTGTTGTTGTTGGAGTGAGGGTAAGTTGCGGTGTTGACTCGCTACAGCCAGTATGAGAGTGTTTCTGATGGTAATGTTGGAGCTTTTGTTGATGTTGGTGATGTTGTTGTTGTTGATATTGTTGTTGATGTTGTTGGTGATGTTGTTGATGTTGTTGTTGATGTTGTTGTTGTTGTTGATTTTGTTGATGTTGTTTTTGTTGATTTTGACACTGTTGCTGTTGTTGTTGTGGTTGCTCTCGAAGATTAGAACGAATCCCATACAAAGCAAACATCAAATGTTGTTGTGTGAAAGTGGTTGTTGTTGTTGTTGCTGTAGTTGGTGAGAAAAGCTTGGACGACTTGGATGCGGGCATCGGTTCTGAAGGAAACAAAGAATTTATTTTGAAATTTGTAACACTGTCAGAAAGTTTTATTTTATTATTATTTTTATTATTATTAATGTTTATTTACTTTTCCGTATTTTTGTTTATATTATACTTATTTATTTATTCATTCTTATTGTTTATAGTTCATTTCTTTTTATTTTATTCTTTATTTCTTTTTTTTTTCCATCCTTTTAATTTTTGAAAACAAAAGTTACTTTTCATTGGAGAACTTTTTTTCAAATTCTTGGAAGCGCTCAGCTGGAATTTGTTGCCGTTGTAGCTGTTGTTGTTGTAGCTGTTGTTGTTATTGTTGTAGCTGTTGTTGTTATTGTTGTTGTTATTGTTGTTTTTGATGTTGTTGTTGTTGTTATTATTGTTGTTGTTGTTGTTATTGTTGTCGTATTGATTTTTATGGATGGTGTATGTCGTACTATTTTGTTTTTGTATTTGTAACAAAAGCTGTTGTTGCTGCTGTTGTTGAAAATACTTGTAGTATTGTTGTTGTTGCTGCTGTTGATGTTGCTGTTTTTGGTGATGGTGATGAAGACTATAAAATTCCAAGTATTTTAAGTAGTTAAGTGACGTCATATTGAAGAAATACTCTAGCACTTCGGATTTCGTTGCGTTGTTGTGTTGTTGAAGTTGTTGCGGTTGGAGGCTCGATTGCGAAAGTTGTAGTTG
>OX387254.1:1280314-1282814 GCA_947562095.1 Branchellion lobata
ACTTTAATAATATTCGAATTTGTGTTGTAATGTATTGTATTGTATAATGTTAGATTGTATTGTGTTGTTTTGTATTGTATTGTATAGTGTTAGATTGTATTGTGTTGTTTGTATTGTATTGTGTTGTATTTTATTGTATTTTTTTGTATTGTATTGTTTTGTATTGTATTGTATTGTATTTTATTGTTTTGTCTTGTATTGTATTGTATTGTACTGTATTGTATTGTATTGTATTGTCTTGTATTGTATTGTATTGTATTGTATTGTATTGTATTGTATTGTATTGTATTGTATTGTATTGTATTTTATTGTTTTGTCTTGTATTGTATTGTATTGTACTGTATTGTATTGTATTGTCTTGTCTTGTATTGTATCCCTGTAGCATGTCGCTCTGATGCTTGAGTCTGAATTTTGAAAGAGTTTAAGCTTTTAGTGCCTCTGAGGCGATGTGAGAGAAGGCCCAAAGACCCATTTAAGTTGTTTTTGAATATATTTTAAAAGACCACTTTCCTTCGTCATCTCTCTTCTCACTCATGTTCTACTTTTAGATTCTGCATCTTCAGACTATCATTCCTTACTCGTCTTCTTTTCTTTATTCTTCCTACTCATTCTACCATCACCGATTCCTCCCATCAAGCCCACTCCTTCCTCCACGAAGTCAAAGGTTTTTGTTACTCCTCGTTTGAGTTTTTTTTATTTCATCAATATCACTCCTATCCTATTTTTATCTCAACTTTTCATCCTACTACACATTCTCATTTTCCTCCACCCACTCCAGAAGCACCCTCCTACTCCATCACCACGCACAGTGTTTCTCAACACCCACCCTCCCCATCACAACACCCACCCTCCCCATCACAACACCCACCCTCCCCATCACAACACCCACCCTCCCCATCACAACACCCACCCTCCCCATCACAACACCCACCCTCCCCATCACAACACCCACCCTCCCCATTACAACACCCACCCTCCCCATCACAACACCCACCCTCCCCATCACAACACCCACCCTCCCCATCACAACACCCACCCTCTTCATCATCACCCCTCTCACCACCCACTCCATCATCCTAGCACCACCATTGCTCGCGACGTGTCATGCAATCCTCTGCTAATATTCAATGGTGCAAACGCACATCACCGCATTGATTGCTCGCCCGTCAAAATGCAAACAATCGCCATGGAAACCGAATTACTATTCCAAGCATACACTCTGAAAACCTTTTTACTTTTTATTTTGCCTTGTTGCAGACGAACAAATATTTAAGTCGTTATTAGTTTTGAAATGCTTTTGAAATGCTTTTGAAATGCTTTTGAAATGCTTTTGAAATATTTTTTCCAATTTTAAAGCATTTTTTTTCAATCTTAAAGCATTTTTTTCAAATATACGATAAATTAAAAGTGTGACGCCATATTATTTTTAAGCGAGATTTTGTTCCTTAATTGACAAAGGATTAATTATGGACGCATGACGAATTGGGTAGATTGCTCTTCAACTTTTTCTTCTTTCTCGAAATTTATTTTTGTATTTTGAAAAAAAAAATTTTTTTAAGTTTTTTTTCATTTATTTTATGTTTTTCCCCGTATCCAAACACCACGTGAACTCACCACGTGATCTCACCACACGAAACATAGTAAAAAAAACATTCTGTTCTACACTTACCCATGAACCACATCCGCCAAAATAGCAAAACCAACCACTACAGCCACACCAACCACAACCAGCCACACCAAGCACAACCATCCACACCAACTACTACAACCACAACCATCCACAGCGGCAACCACAAAAAGCACACTAGCCAGGACGATTGTAATAAATGTCATCTGAAGGTTAAGCGAACTCTTACGATCCTATCGCTACTGATTTATCGCTCCTCTTGCGCTAACCTCATAACGAAACAACCAAAACAACAACTCCAACTACCACTAAACAACGGCTTGAATCTAAACTAACCTCATAAGGAAAGACGAAAGTAACGCCTCCAGCCTCCCTTTAACTACTCCAACCACCCTTCAACTACTCCAACCTCCATAAAGCTTCTCCAACCACCATGAAGCTACTACAACAGATATTGAATCTGATTACCAAAAAACTACTTAGCCACCAGATAATTAGTCTGCTATTCAACTGTACCAACTGCCAAAGAACAGCTCCAGCCAGAACAACAGCTTCAAGCTTTCACCACTACTATCACCAAATGACTTATACCACTCCTGTTCCAATCCCATAGTTACTCTGATGACTGTACCCCTTCAACCACCAAGATCCCTTCACAATCCACTTAACAAACTCACTGTTACAACAGAATCAACCTTTTGAATTTTTTAACCAGCATCGAACCACTCAACCCCCCCAAACACCCTAACCACTACAAATCCCCCAACCACCACAAACCCACTACCACCACAAACCCCCAACCACCACAAACCCACACCACCACGTATAACGTAGGCGATGTATTCGTCACAGTGCTTCACGTTACAGAGACCT